>OZ035829.1:29358465-29629541 GCA_964034765.1 Knipowitschia caucasica | reverse complement strand
GTATAGTGTATGCTTTTAGTCTGATTTTGTGACACCACTGCCCGGCAAGCGACAAGAGACAAAGAAGGCGAAGGCAGCAGAGCAGAGCAAAATATCTGCACCAATGTTGTTTTTGCCTGGATTCTGCCCCAGGTTTGCGACGCGCACGCAATGATTAAATGAGACAAAATTTGCACTCTGTATACAACTTATGACTCTCTTGCTTCCGTGCTTTTGGCCGCATCTAATTTATTTTGCGGTATTTCATTTTTATATAAGATAAAATTGTTTTCTCTCGATCTATTTTCTGCTTTTGTTATACCTTAGGGGAATTAATTACAGTGGGTTACAGATGAAGCACTTTCCACTATCAGGTTAGACGCTTCGCAGGACTGTGTAGAGATTGCCTGTTCTGCTTACTTATTTATGAGAGTGTAAAATACAAACTTGGACATTTTCCCTTCGTGGTATGTTCTACACTGCAGGATGTTTGCTGGAATAAAGCACTAATGTTTTCTGTCTCCTGAAAATGTTGCCATACTGGAGAAGATCACTCTGTAGTCAGTATGGACTCAAAGATCAAAATGAAAGGGGACATAATAGACTTTTGATTGTGTTGTAGTATTTGCCTGGTCCATTTACATTTCAAAATAGTTTTTTAGTGCGATTCCTGCTCGTTTAGGTCATTATTCTTCTTCTACAGCTCCATCTCCTCTGACCACAACTCACATTTTCGTTCTGAATTTGCAGAAGGCATATAGTTCAACATTTGGCAATTTAGGTAAATGAAATATCGGCCTGGTTTTCTTCAGATTTTTTCCCCCCGAATTTTTTGTTGTTGCAATTTCAAAAATACATTTGTATTGCTTTTATTTTATGTGTATCAACAAAAAGGAACAACCGACTGGGCTTTGAAATAATGTTTTTCAGGGATCATTCACTGCTAATCATTCTTTGATGTTTGAGAAAACAGGCAGCACATGTATAACAAAAAAATAATAGTTATGTAACTTATTATTGATTAATCCTTTTTGGAGCTGAAGTTAGCTTACTCTTCTTGTAAACAGGGGGGGTTCGGTGCATTAATTCCCTGTTTCAACTAATTACCGAAATATTAAAACGTGAATGAGTGTTTGGCAAAGGTTTGAAAATAGTAGGGCAGGGCAATATAGGCCAAAACACAATATGAGAAGTAAATATCACAATAACGTTATAGGTCCGGGTACTTTTGTGTTCATTGCGATCCATACATTTTCTATTTTTGAGCAGAAATGGAAAATCAAAACAGGCTATTTTGCACTTTCAGGCAAACGGCAATATACAAAAATGACCATTTTGTTTTTTTTCATTGCTTATAAGACATCTATATTATATCGACAGTAAATTACTAATTTATTTCAGTAAATTACTATATTTTCACTGATCGCACATGCGCGGATATCTCCGACTATAGAAACTTGCGTCCGACCACAACAGCCACAGAGACCATAAATGTGGATTTTACTGCTCTACAGTTCTATGGCTCGTACAGTCTGTAATGTTTAACAATACCATTTGAACGCACCACATACTCTGCTAACATACGCGCAAGCCGACAAATAGTAACGGCTGAATCAACGTGTCTGTACTGTATTAGGACAGAGTGGAAAGTAAACGTAATCATTTAGTGTGAGTGAACACATTATAATGTCCTCTACACTTCTCCATAGACCTCACAGAGACAGCAGCAGCCGCGATTCTGCAGCTGTGTACACAGCCGCGATACGCGACTCCTCTCCTCATTGACAAAAAACCAACGCAAAAAGTAGAGAAATCGGCAATAGCGATCACAATCACTGACATGCTGATTCTCACGGGATTAGTATTATCAGAGGTTGTCTGTGTTTGGACATGATCAATTAGATGATGTATAACATGCCTTGGCAGCCCATTACAGTCAACGCTGCAAGTTAATCTTAATAATTGAAAATCATTTTAGGGGTTACTACAAATGGTCTTGCGGGCCGGATTTGGCTCACAAGCCTGAGTTTGACATGTCTGTCCAAAGCATTGAATACTGATCCAATCCACATGCTGGAGTTCAGCTAGAAGACGTAAACTCTATGTATGACTACTTTTTTTTACCTGGTATCATTTGATTTTGTTTAAAAAAAGAAAGAAAGCGCAACAAAAAAGATGGGAGCCAAAACCAGCTAAATTTCCCCTAACAAATTGGCAGCCCAAATGAGCTAATATCTGGAGACACATATCAAAGATGGAGATTTAATTAAAAATGAAATGTCACGACCTTAACATGCTTATGATTGTTTATGGAAACATATTTTTAGATTGGTCAATAAATCGGTTGAGCAGCATCCTTAAAAAATCCATTTCAGCCCTAAATAGTCTGAGTGCCAGAAATGCGCCTCTGGCCACATGTCCTGTCGGTTTAATAAAATCATGAAGAGATCTCTGTTTTCTGCAGAAACAGTAATATTGTGTGGAGCTCGGGCTCAGACATTGCCTACATGAACAATAAAGCAGCTAAAATAGTCAGTTAGCACATTTAGTTAGAAATTATCTAATGTTATTCTCTTTGCAAAGATGGTGCATTTCTTTAGAAAATATGAACAAGTGACCTCAAACTTTTGAATGGTATATGTAGGCCTGTCACGATTACAAATTTTGCTGGACGATTAACTGTCTCAGAAATTATTGCGATAGGCAATAGTGTTGTCGTTCTGAGATAATTTTCATCTAATACAATGATAATGATGCAGGTACACCTTTTCAAAGAGAAATACACTTTTATTTTTAAAGACCACTGCCGGAAGTGGCAGAAATAAAAAACCGCGAGCATGATGCTAACAGAGTTAGCATCATGCTCGCGGCTTTTTGTGTATAGTTCTTGCCAATAATGCAGCTCTGCAGCGTCTCTTTGTCCAGAGACCTTCCAGATACTTTATATAACAGCAGTATGTGTTCACGGAGGTGCATCATAAGTTTATTTTATTATCAATTGGTAATTTCGTATTGGCGAACACACTAGCTAGCTAGTGGGTTAGCTGCGCTAGTTTAGTCACTACTAGAGCCTGAATGAGAACCACTGTGTCCCCCGTTGTCAATCCTGGTTAAGTCCTGGTTTAGTGCTGGTTTAGGTCCCGTTTTGGCTGTATTCTGTATTTTTGAGTTATTTCAGTCTGTTCGTGTCACGTGTGACCACTTTGCGGCTCTCTGACCCGAGAGGGAGAGAGAGACGGGAAAACAAACAAGCATGCAAATGGAATTAATTGCGGCCAAGAAAACTATCGAGCTAATTTTAATTATCATGCGATTAATTGATTTATTGAATATCGCGACAGGCCTAGGTATATGTATCAGGAATGGAGCATAGCAAAAGCAAGTATTCGAAGCATGATTGGTGAGGATAGTTGTACAGTTACAAAATATGAAAATAAGTCAAGTAATAGGGCCCTTTGAAAAGATTCTAAAGTGGAGTACATTACATGAGCTTCCAGTGAAATCATTTCCCACTTCCAACGCTACACAGTGTTCTTTTAAACCACCTCACACAGGCCTTTCTGCCAAATGGTATTTGTGCCGAAGCCCAGACTCCCGCTGCTGTCTGCGGGGCTCTGTGGGCACCTCTCACTTAAAAAGGATCAGAAACTGTCAACCGCTGACATGTGGAAGGCTGCGGCGTGGCCATTAGACGAGCACCGCGCGCACCGCAGAAAAAGCTCAGTGTCTAAAGGGAGGGTCCCGAAGCAGAGGGCCCCGTTTCAGCTCCGGATCCAGGCAGCTCATCAGCAGTCTGTCTGCAGTCAACAAAGGAGCAGATGGAGGCGCGGAGAGTGGCACGGTGCAAAGCCAAAGAGGGAAGTGGAAGAATGTTATGGACAACATGAGAGTCATAGTTTTAATGAGATCCACTTAGAGCTGGGAGATATGGGAAATAAAGAATCACAATTTTGTTTCCCATCTTTTTATGTGATTTGTTTTTTTGTTTTTCTACCTTGAATAGAATAAAAAGGGAAAAACGACAAAATACAAATACATTGTTTTTTTCTAATGAAATTAAAGGATGTAAGAAAGGTTAGTTTTACCCTACTGATGAGGCGTACTAATGTTGCAGGACACAGAGGTGTGTGATCTGCAGACAGAAGGAAGGAGGAACCGCAGGCGGGCGCTGACGATTGCGAGTGCAGAAGAAAAAGAGACTTTAAATTAAATTAAAAACCATGTGAATGGCCTGTGACAAAAGTGAGATAAACACATACTGAAACATACAAACACGTATTTTTTCCTCAGTGTACTTAACTCCTCAGCCCATCGCACTAACATTTCACTTCAAATGCTTTTCTCAGTAGGGGAAACTATAAAATTTAAGAAAACATTTCTTAATTCATAGCGTGGGCTCAATCCCACAACCTTTAGGCTTAAAGGCCAATGCTCGACCAACTGAGCCACTGTTGCCCCCAAGACAGATATTTATTGCAAATATATTTTGGTAGAGCCCTTGTTCTACCCAACCTATCCCCATAATCAGGGTGTGCATATTTGTAGTACAGGAGTCTCCAACCTTTAGCTTGGGAGCTACCAGTATCTCACCATCTCCTCCCGGGTAGCTCCGCAAAGGATTTAGACAAATTATTAGACTAATTATTTCATATTTCTGTGTATTATTCACAACTATTGTGAATGCAATCCTACTTTGTGTACTAGTCATGAATGTGATGATGAATGAAGACAGTGACGCTTTATCAAACTGACTCTCAAGTAAGTAAGTAAAGTTTATTTGTATAGCGCCTTTCACAGACCAGAATCACAAAGCGCTTCACATTTAAAACCCATAAAGCATACAAAAAAGACACATATAAGTCAGATTTAAAAACAAAGACACAAGACAGTCCTCATCATGAACACAGGCCACAGAGGCCTATGTACAGTGAGGCAAGAAAGCCTGTCTAAACAAATAGGTTTTAGGTTGGGACTTGAAATCAACAACAGTCTCTAAGATGCGCAGAGACTAGGGAATCTCATTCCAAAGGTGAGGAGCAACTGCCTGGAAGGATCTGTCTCCTCTGGTTTTAAAACGAGTGTGGGGGACCATCAATAGGTTCTGAGTGGAGGACCTCAGGCTCCTGTTAGAGACATAGGGGTGGATCAGGCCCTGGATGTATTCAGGCGCCTGACCATGAAGAGCCCTGAACGTCAGCACTAGAATTTCACTCTCACCAAAATATGATTACATTTTCCAGGATCTTTTTAAAGAATAGTTCTCCACCATTTTTGTCTTAAGAAAGTATCTCTCTTGGTAAAAAAAAGGTTGGCGAGCCACATATTTTCTGTTTGGACTGTGTCACATTTCGGTCATGATGGGAGACAGCCTTTTTTTCTTTTAAACGTGACCACATGTAAATCACTTGCGCGTGTTTCAGCTGCCTATAAATTGATCCCTATTGAGAGTTCACGTATCGAGAAAGATGTGGGCTGAAATGAAAAGATGTCACACGGGAGGGAAAAAACTGGCAGACTTGAAACACTTATTCAAGATGTATAATTAATTTATTCCGGTCTGTGGGAGAGGTAGAGACAAACATAACTCCAAGATTATATTTATTTAAGTGAGAAAAGTGCAAGAGGCTGCTTCACATTGCAGTTTTTGATTGCAGTGACGAGATGGAGCGTTTTACCTGATGGAAAAAGTTTCCCACTTGCTGCAACCTTCGAAGTAAACTTCTGTAGGTCAAAAAGAGGTTTCAAAGGTTCTTTTTGTCCTAAAACCAGTAAAATATTCATTGTCTAATAAATCTATCCTTCTCACAAATAACCAGAATAATAACAGGGATTCAGATCATTTAACAAAGTAAGATTATGTAAGAGCAGAGTAGAATCCACCAACGCTCTATTGTGGTTTAGTTGAAAGCAGGCGGTTGTAATTCCTAAAACTATTTGAGAGACATTATTTTTTGTTTAAAGAAGAAATATTCTGCATTATTTTTGGCCAGAACATGGTGAAGCAAATATCAAGGCTAAATAATGCTTTCAGCCTGCACTATTCCCTCACTTGAGAAATTGGCTTAGCTAATTTAATTCATGGGTAATACATTTTAATAAAAGACGGAAAACTGCCTTCAACCTGATGTCATAGTGACACAACGATATCATGCTATTACAGAACTGAAAGAGGAGATCTCAGACAGATGGGGCGGAGTTATATGTTTGTGTCAGAAGCCCCAGTGGATGGATCCAGGTCTGTGACTGATGCGGAACAATGTTGAAATATGGTTAAAAGCTCAAAAATATTCTCCTGATCATAGCGCAGGTTTGAAAAAAGAGCATAGCAACCTGGAGACTTGAGGAAATGGAGTCTGGTGTTGGGATGAAATCCTGCAGCAACAGGCCCTTTGAGGACCCGTTTGACACCCCTGGTTTAGACAAAAGGGCGTTGGGTTTGTGCTAGAAGTCCCTGATATGAGCATGGAAAAAGTGAAGAGTTTTTTATGCTCAAAAGCTCAAGTCAATCAGTCAATCAAATTTTATTTATAAAGCGCTTTTCATACAAAAGATGCAACACAAAGTGCTTTACAGTTTGGTTAAAAACAATCCCGCCGGCCCATGACCCCTCCCCCCGACCACCCGACTCTCCCATGCACACTCTCTCACACACACACACACACACACACACACACACACACACACACACACACACACACACACACACACACACACACACACACACACACACACACACACACACACACACACACACACACACACACACACACACACACACACACACACACACACACACACACACACACACACACACACACACACACACCAGTAAAACAGTAAAACAATGATGAGAGACTTGGCAGGGTTCAGATGCAAAGTTGCAGAAGATTTGTCCTTTACCTTTCATTATAATTTTTTTGACATAAGAATTAGGTTTAGTTTATAGAATTATGTATAGGTTACAGTATTGTTTATATCGAACAAGAAAAGAATCGTAGTTTTCCATTCCTTTAAATATCCATGTTCCCATTTCTGTGATATAGTTACAGATTTTTTGAGGTTTTTGTAGCAAAAAAATTATATCTAACAAACTAACTAACAAATCACAATGAAAGCATCCCACTCAAGATTTAAAACGCTAGCAGACTCTGACTTCAAACTGGCTCTTTAGAATTGGCCTGTCCGACTCATTTTCAACAGGGTATCAAGGAGATTTGTAGCAGAAAACATATTATTTTGGCCACCGGGGTATGAACTTAATACACTAAGCCTGACACACCCATGCGCAGTGTCACCCATCCATATAACATTGTAAAGGCACACCTCCAGCTGTTTCAACAGAGCGTGACAAAAAGCTGCCCACAACACGGAGAGGATTTCTGCCGTTTGGTTTCGCAACAGCCTTCTCCCCAGACAAGCCGGACTAGAAGCAGCCGCGAGCATTAAAGCGTTGGCTTTGAACTGCCAAGCGAGCTAAAGCTTTCCCGCTTTACATGTAAGAGGGAGGATTTACAGCCAAGGCTAACCAGGATAACCCCGCTAACCCCATAGTATCGCAAACTACAGCCAACATTAGAAATACATGGTCCACAAAGTAATTAAGTGTGATCTACCAAAAGAAATTTACTTTAAAGTATAACATGCTCAAAGTAAACAAGAAGTTTCCAGGCTGTATTTCCCTCTAAGTTTGCTTCTACTGAATGTAAAATAGCAATCTTTATCAGAAATTACAGCTCCAAGTATTGAGTGCTATGGAAAGAGAGCCTGCATGTTTATAAAGACAAGAGTGTAGTGAGTCAAGAGTGGTCTGCATGTACTGAGACAAGAGAGGTCTGAGTCAGCATGTACAGTATATTGAGAAAAGAGAGCTATGAGCCTGCATGTTTATAAAGACAAGAGTGGTCTGAGACGAGAGTGGTCTACGTCTGCATGTATACTGAGAACAAGAGGTCTGAGCCTGCATGTAAACTGACTGAGACAAGAGAGGTATTAAGATAAGATATTCCTTTATTTGTCCCAGTGTGGGGACATTTCATTAGCCTTCATGTATATATAAAACAAGAGAGGTCTGAGACAAGAGTGTTCTAAGGCTGCCTGTATACTGAGTTAAAGAAACAATTACATTGATTTACTAGCGAAACCATCCCTAAATCTACAATTATAACTTTTGTTTTAAAAGGGGTAAATAAATCTTTTCATTTTAAATTACATCTACATCTTTTGTATATGTGTCCCCAGATAACAGTGCAATATGTGGGACTCTCGCTTCTCAGCAAGAAGGTGCTGGGTTCAAATCCCGGTCGAAACGGGGCCTTTCTGAGTGGTGTTTGTATGTTCTCCCCGTGTCTATGTAGGTTTCCTCCAGGTGCTTCGGTTTCCCTTACAACTAAAACCATGTGCAATAGGTCTGGCCTTCGCCTCCTGTACTGGCGACCCCGCTCCCATCTCTGTGTGGAGTGAGAGGACAAGTGCCCACAATTGTAAACCGCTTTGTGACTCTGGTCTGTGAAAGGCGGTATATAAATAAAGATTATTATTACTTACTTACTATGTACAAATCATATGTGATATTTTAACAAAAGTTTAATCTGGAGTTAAGCTTAATTAAAAATACAAAAGACATGATGCAGATTAGTCCATCAGAGAGCAGTATGAGCAAAAGCAAAAGTCAAAAAAATAAGTTGTCATACGTCACACAGAGTTTGTACTGTTTCTAGCAAAACTACAGCAGGTGGATTGCATCAGTAATCAGTACTTCTGGCAACAAAGGTTGTATTGTAAATATAATGACTTTATAAGACCACTAAGATTGTACATAACATACAGTTCCTTTAAGTCAGACAAGATATTCAATTTGTGGCACAGTAAAATGAAAACCATGTGGTCCAGTCGTAAGTACATTTACTTTGTCTTTGAGCTGTTCCAAGGACCAAGGAGCTTCGACCCGTTAAACCTGTGCAAACCGGATTAGCCCCATCGCGGAGTCTAAATTAATTGCTGTGATGTTTGGCTAATAAATCTCCGTTATCTGCCTCCCCGATCGCAGCCGGGGAAGAAGGCACGTCTCTGACCCGACTGCAGGGCCTGCGAACAGCTTTCTGTAATCAAGAACTGAGCATCGTGAAGGAGATTCCGCGCTTTATTTGATCTTCCCTCCAAATTCAATTATCAACCAAAAGGACTGGAGAAAGTGGAGAGAATGCTTATATTGGCTGTGAGCATTGGCTCAATGAATTCGGAAGCAACTTTGAGGGTACTTCAGAGAAATTCACTCAATGATTTTGTCTATTAGAAATGCAATGCTTACTTGTCAAAAAATGCTGCAAAAATAGCAGATTCCAACTGCAACAAAATGGAAGTGTTCGTTCTAGGCAATTTTTGAAGTAGCTATATTAAGAATTTCATGTCAATTCATCAGTAAATGGCCCTAACCTGTCAAAGGGCATTAATAAACCATGCTCTTTTTGAATACTTTTTTACCTGATAACAGGAGTTCAGTCGAGATATTGGACATTCAAAATTCTTTTTATTGTTTACATTTCGATGTTCCACCCTCCACTGTTTAACCAATCTGAAAGTCTGTGATCTGGGTTGCCAGAACTCACCGCGTCAAGTTAATCTCACTGGTAAAGTAATAGAAACCTTTTTTACAGCAGAAGTAAAAAAGGTCATGTAATGGTTCTCAAATCGTTAATTACAAAACAAGGAATAAAACAAGGATTTCTATCAGGCCTTTGTGAAAAAGGTGTTTGTTATAGATTTGTTGTTGACAAAACTCTTGTCTATTCAGATGATATGGTCCCAGCTGGATTTGTCTGTATATCTGGCAACCTGATGCCAGATTTTTGCATGCTGCTCCTTTAACATAATCTTTAGAACCTTTACGGTGTCCTTTCATTTTTGGGAAAATCTATGCACACATTCAAATTGATGTGTGAAGTATTCCTTTTACAAAACAGGAAATAATGTATGTGTAAAATAAAAATAAAAATCCAAAATTAGAACAAACAAAAATGCTTAAAAGCGACAGAAAGACCCCCATGTACTGGCGGAAATGTAAATTGCAAGTTCAATTCAAGGCAGTTGCATGATTTTCTGCATGTTGTTATGAGGGTATGGCATTATAATCGACAAAATGTTACTGCAGAAATGCTCAAAACTGATAGTTATGCATTTGCGTTGATAGATAAAAATGGCTCTATGTGGTACTTCAGATAGATTCAGGGGAAAAAGTTTTGTTGAGTTGTTGGGCCAAAAAGTTGCTGATATTAAAGTTGGGGGAACCAATTATCAAACACAGACATAATGGAAATTTAATAACATACATCTGAGGTTCCTCGCTTTCAAAACAATTTGGTTCAATCAATAGTTTATGCATGTATATTTAGCCCGACATATCTTCAGATCAGCTTTTTCAGACAAAAACTGTCAGTGACCATCCTCACTCATGAGGTAAACAAGCGGCTGAGGCTAAAACTTCCCGTGTCTTCGTTACCGGTTACTGCTCACACAGCGAAACAGCCAAAAGAAAGTCTCGTTCCTCCGCGCTTCCCGGTTCTATCATTCTATGGTTACGTCATCCACGTTGAAATGTGCGATCCATATTGTGAGACGTGAGCTCCGTAAACACATGAGCACAGGCTCAGTGGGGGGTGATATCTTTGTGAGTGCGAGGAGGGCGAGCAGAAGAGCGAGGACAGCGCTCAAGTTCGAAATATTCACAAAGTGAGTTAGTGCAGCTTTAACTTTCAATAGTTAAGAGAGCAAAGCAAGTACCGGTTAGATCTGCCAATTCTTACTCGCATCGTAATACATATCAATTATTGATACATGGACAAGGCCTCTTGCCATTGTCCCAACAATTCTACTCCAGCTTCTTACTAGTGGTGTTTATGCCAAGAGAGAGAGACAGGTAAATAAACTTGCCATTGATTTGAGAAGAAAATACCTCACGTTATATGACAGGGCTATAAAGTCAATATACAGTAGCTGCAGACATCTCCTTTAAGATATTATTTCACAAAACATGAAATCACCAAGTAAAAAGTATAATTAGCATTTTATTGGCAAAAATAATGCATAATATTTGAGCAGCTATTTTGCAAAAACAGTGCCATTAGAAGATAATATTTGAAATCCTTTTAATTTGCCCTTTACAAATAAATATTCAACCCTTTTTTTAGTTATTCTTTTAAATGTACTGGACATAACAACCACATCGAAGATTGTAGCTGGAGGAATACAGCTTTTTGACACATTTCCAAAACAAAGATATCTGTTTTTCTTTAAAGTCGTGTTGTTTGTGGCTTACATGCACCAAATCGGAGCTCAGAGGCCTAAGTCGGAGCCTGCTGAATGTGATCAGTGGTTGTTCGCACCTGTGCCTTGGCTGCACACTTCATCAGTCACTGGTTGCTCTGATTTTCGCGCCGTCTTCACACCCTCTGCCTGTCTGATAGTGAGGACGGCATGGCTCCGCAGCTCGGTGCATTATGAATGATGCACTCACACATATTGTCTTGACTCAGATCTGGGCTGAGGTTCTCTGCGGAGGAAGCTGTCTGTGGCTCCTGGATCAGCCAAACACTCGTATAACCAGCAGGCATGGAGGCTGGTGCCGCGGGTCTGCACATCCAATACTACTGTGCTTGAAGACGAATGAACTTGGTTTTTCCTGAAAGTTAGTGTTTTCCCTCACATTCACAAGCTGGCATGAGGTGTAGACAAGTATTTGCACTTTTTCACTCATGGGTTATCATTCTTGAAGGAGACATTAAGGATATATCATGAAATGAGCTTTTAACCATTTTACAACATTGTTTCTCATCAGTCACAAACCTGGAGTTTTTTTGTTTAATATCCATCCAAGACACTTCTGACACAAACATGAAACACCTCCCCTTCTGTCTAAAAGCTCCTCTCTCACTTCTGTAATAGTTATATTTTATTGTAGCACTATGTCATCATGCTCGATGCAGTTTGTATGTCTTTTGAAATAAAAGCATTTCTTGTAAAAAAAAACCTTCTTTACAATTATATGTCCTTTGTTTGCGGTAGGTCAGTTTAAACACATTTTTCGCTCGTCATACTTCACAACATGTATGCAAGATTTCCTTACACATTCTAAAACAGGAAACGACAAGGTAAATTGTATTCTTATCATGTTTTTTAAAACAGTGTTTGAATATGCATCTTAAAATGTTACAAAACAAAAAAACAAAACAGACCAGTAATACCCTTTAAAGCAGGCAGAGAGAGGGGAACAGGATCTGATGTGATACACAGGAGAAGTGAAGGTTCAAAGGTCAAATGTTAAAACTATATACAGTAGAAGGCACATACAGTAGGTGAAGAGAGAAGCAGGCAAGCTGTAGCTGTTGCTTTATCCTACTATCACTGCCGTCTTTCTATTATGTTTTAAAAAATCAAGATGGAAATGTTTCAGATTTATTCCCACATTATAGACCACAGACAGGAGTGGACAGTGAGAGCTGATGTCACTCATGGTGTTTGGGTTTTACTGGATGAAGCCAATTAAAGCTAATTCTACCACACACCTCATAGAAACCAGAGAGACAATCAGGAGCCAGTCTGTTCTGTTAACGTTCATGCTATTCATCCTAAACCCGAAATCAAGACTGAAAGCATCTGATTGGGAAGTACCAGTAAATACTGGCCATACACACAATTTACAAAGACACTATCAAAACAAAATATTAGATCATATTAGATCAAAGCATTAAAGTACATTTCTCATCCATTTCAAAAGTATTGCCTCCAAATTAAAAATAATTTCTATCATTTCTACCAACAAAATTATATGTTTTTGTGGTGACAGTGATTTGTGTTAATATTTCTCACACAAAAAATGTGCTAAGAGGCGAAGAGACAACAGAAATAGAGAGATATCTAGATTACTTTATTTAAATGGTTCAAACCGTCTACTTGACTGTTATTCTATTCTTTTGGAAGCTACAGTTATAAACAGACTAGGGCTGAAAACTATATCACAATAGAAGCTATTCATATCGGCCGATATCAATAATATATATTTTTTTTTTATTTTATTTTCAAACCTAAATGAATACAAAAAAATTGTAGTGTCGGCAAACACACGTTAGCAGCTCTTGTTTAGAGGCATATGTTCACAAGCAAAGTGTCCCTATTGTTAGTTCAAGGTTTAATCCTGGTTCAGTCCTGGTTTAGCTCCTGTTTTGGCTGTTCTAGAGAGAACAGCCAAGGGCTCCGTGCGGCTCTCTTATTGCCGCACGTGGTTCCAGAGGAAATAGTTCATCTCTTGCTTTTGCGGCATGCATCAGGTCGCTTTGCCCACTGTCTCAGCCGCGCCGCACATGCTATTCCTCACACGGACATGCATAACCATTGACACGACATTGAAACACGACAACTTTAGATCCACGGACGTAACGAATGGTGCGGTTGTTTTTTTTGCATTTCCCAGAATGTTTTGCGGTTCATGCTCGGCCGTGATAGATCAAGAAGCCTCTGCCTACATCCCCCAGAATGCCGCCCGCTTCTGACTCTGCTTTACTTCCTGTGTTTTCTTCCTGTTTTTTCTAACGGAGTGAAGTTAAACTATCGAACATTCTATCGACCCAATTTTCTATTGATATCGAACACGTGTCAAGCGCAATATATATTGTTATCGTTTACAGATTATACTGAAACTTTGTCTCCTATTTTACCAACTTCTACATTTTCCCCTCAATGGTAGGGCTCTTGAGTTGTTTTAAATATCTTGATATACGATATATAATGATATTTTTTTTAAAGTAAATAACCCTTCAAAAATCACTGCCAAAAACATGCCAATTTCCAAAAGTCTATTTTTTTTTTTATTGAACCTCAAAGATGGGTCAGTTCAAGTAGGAACCGTTTGTTTTAATTTCCTGTTTTTTAAGAAACAATACATATTTCCTTCTTTTCATTCAAAAATAAAACTACTAAACTTGTTGCATATTGGAGCAAAGTGCTCCTGCAATATTTAAGATAATAAAAAAAAATAATTACATTAATAGTAAGTAACTTGTTCCACTTCAGCCACTTTCTCCGTAGTGTACAGTTGCGGAGGTTTTTCTATCGCAAAGTAATGCCTCGACTGTAATCTGTGGTGAAACGCCTCGCTCTATTATCAAAGAACCGGGGTTCTTACTATTTTAATGCTATCTTATTTTGTTCAGCACTTTGAGTTGCCTTGTGTATGAATTGTGCTATACAAATAAACGTGCCTTGCCTTGCCTTACGTAAAATAGGTTTAAGTTTTGTTTTTAGCTGTCTATGAAGTTCACAGTCTCTGTATAAAGTTCAATGGCGACAAAACGTGTCTGTGCCTGTGCATTTGTTGTTTGTTTCCTCTGAGCATGTTTACAGCAGTCTTGGCTGCCAGCTAAGCAGCACCACTGCTGTGTTGAATGAGACACATGCGAGGGGAGAGGCTGAGGGGTGCAACAAGAGGTGGGAGCAAAGGGAAACGGCGAAAGTGAAATAGAGCCAGTACCTCAATAATGTGAAAAGGTTTATTGTCAAAGTTACTTTCACGATATCATGACCTACAATAATTACCGCCCACCCCTACTTAACGGTTGTACTTTATCATTTGCCTGACAAAAATTAAAATTAGAATGAAAGCCATAATACTATGTGTTCTTTAAAAATTGCTTTCTTTAATGCTCCCAAAAAAAGACTGTGGGATAATTTAAGTTAAGCATGGTGCAAATCCCACACATGTTTTTGCGATCGGCTTCCAGCTGCGTGTCATCAGGCACCACCTCAAAGTGAATACATCAGAAAGACCACCACTGGAGACATGCTCGCACCGAACACTTTGAAATCCATTCCTCCCACTACAGTTGCGCTAGAAGACTCCCTGTTTTCTCTGTAATGGCTAAATATTAGCTGCAAAGTGCATAACAGACTATGAGTGTCTGCTTTCTCAAAGGCGTGACCTGGACAACATGGCTTCTTTGTGTGGTTACAAAGAACATTGTACTGAATAAAACTACAATTATTACATCCAAGGGCTGATGTCTTCTGGTTTTATAAAGTCCTTTGATTTGCCTTGTGAACAGACTGTGATATATAGATAAACTTGCGCTGTATGAGTGCACTGTGACAACACTACTAAGTACTTTATTATGGAACACAGACAGTGGGCAGCGGTCTGATTTTGGTTTGAATTTACACATATTCAAGAATTGCAGATGGGCTTCCTTACTTATTGTTACAATCTGAAATATTCGTTTTTTGAACACGTATAGATTTTTTTACTGTGTAGCTTCAGAGGTCTGACAAGATCTGGCTTTCTCATGCAGGTATGACCACAGTTCAGATAAATCTACACATTGCTGAACTTCTAATATAAGTCTGTAATTCAGTAACAGCAGAATGGCCCCGTGTCTGGCTTTCACAGCAGATGCGGGGGCTCCTGCGACATGGCCTGATATTAATCTGTGAGCAAATGTGTCCTGACAGCTGCACACAGAGCTGCCCAGCGCTCATTACTGTAACAACCTGGGACGGTCCCGCGCTGGGATGGGCTCCTCACCCCCACCCCCACGTCGGCATCATCACACCACTCCACAAACACTCCAACGCATGGCTGAACCACTCTGGCAACGCATCCCATCATTATTCTTCTGACTGTCTGCAAATTCAATTAAATTTATGTTTTAATGATTGGATTCAGTATAACTCGGCTTTTGAGAGCAAACTGAAATAACTACAAATCAGAATACCATGCATTTCAAAGCATGTCCAAACCAGGGCTTTTCAGCATTATTAAAGTCTCGACACAACAACCAGTTAATTCCACAACTCAAAAACAAATTTGGTATCAAGGAATTTGTATAAAATATATATAATATATTTGGTAATAAAAGTAAAAGTTTATGAACAAATGAAAGCAAAAAAAATGCAAGAGATTCAAGTCACTTATCGACAAGTTTTTTTGTATAGAACACTTCATAACCAGGGAAACTCAATGTGCTGAACAAAACAATATTATTAAAATCCTAAATAATAACAGCACCTTAAAAATAAATTTCCTCCGTTGTATGTAAGCAGAACTGTTTTTAACCTGGATTTAAACATTGTCAGAGAAGAAGCCTGTCCCACATTTTCAGGAAGACTGTTCCAGATTTTACCTGCATGAATCTGAAATGTTTAGTTCAGACTCTGGGCAATCCCTGTGCCCTTGGAGTTGGTTCATATTGCACTAACATGTCACAGATGTACTTTGGTGAGTGGCCATGGAGAGACTTGTACACAAGCAGAGCTGTTTTAAAGTCTATTCTCTGAGCCACAGGAAGCCAGTGCAGAGACGGCAGTGTTTTGAATATGGTGCAATTACAACATGATAAAAAAAGTAACTTAAAGACAAAACATGGGCAAAGAAAGTAAGTCAGCTTCTCGTTAACAAATACATTTACTATGATTCTTACAAACAAAAATGTGTTCCCTATACTTCTTTTAAAAATGTATTTGAACAAATTTTTTTGACACATCTGTCTTTTTTTCAGCGACATTCTTACTCTAAAATCCAGAACATACAGTACGATTGTGTGCATGGGGCTTCCAGCTGAGAGTGTGATGACCGCCACAAAAGCCACTGCTCGTTTTACGCCGATAAATGGAAGATGGAAGCAGCTAGATTGGACAGCACCCATAAAGGCAGTAATGACAGCAGAAGTGGAAGAAGGACACAATGTAGAAATTGTACTGTACATATGCCATAAAAGCCAGTACAGTGCAGTCCTTCTTAAGTACATGAAAGATTGGACACACACTCCATCATGTTTGACATTTACGGGAAAATAATGTCTTTGGAAGCACTACTGGTAAAAGGAACGGAGAATTGTGTAAAATAGCAGCATGTTTGGCCTCGGAGTGCTTTAGACAGGTTTGTGTAAGCAGCTCTTTCTCCCAGGTCACACATTAAGCCTCTTTGTTTAAAAAAAATGCAGGTATCTAGGGTGGACGTCCCGGGCAGAACCAAGACTTGTTGATGATTTGAAACTACTTTTAAAACGTAATTTGACTATCATTTTCAAGTTGAATTCTCATTGTAAATGCTCCAAGAACACATAACTGGCCTGACTGTGAAATATTTAGACCAGCTTTTTCTGAAAAAAAGGTGAAAAATAGCGTACCCTCCTCACTTGGATGGCTGGATGTTTCTTATACTTTTGTTTGTCTTGAATTGTTATTGTTGTTTTTTGAAGGGCTTCATAGACTTGCTCCTACATACACTTCAGATCTCATTGTCTTTTGACCCAGAATGACAATTGTGTGTCTTGTGTATTTCGTGTTTTTTGTTGTTTTTTTTATCTGTGCAGCACTTTGGAATGTGTGTTGGTAGCATTGGTCTGTCCGCGCTCCATTTTTTTCTCAACATCGCCTCACGTTCGCTTATTCGCATCGCTGACATTAAACGCTGAGAGTTTTACGAACTGACATTTAGAAATAAGAAAGAGATGATCCCAATCTTCATTCAGCGACCTCTGAGTACATTTGGAAGCACTTATTTGAGAATGACAGCCACTTGGAGGGTGTTAAAGCAATGATAATGGTAAAAGGATTAAAAAAAAAAAATTAAGAGGCAACAATAGGAAGATGAATTCAACATAGAAAATCAGGGACTCACAAAAATGAGGCTTAAATGGGAGAAACTACATCACGGGGATCAATTAAAACTCAAAACACATTGATATGAGGCATGTTTCTCTGCCTTCTTCCTCAACCCTGGCCTTGTGCACTCTGAGCCACTCTCAATCTTGGCCCAACATGGACTCACACAAAAACACACAAAAACACACACACACGTACACACGCGTCAAAGAGGCAACGTGTTGGTAATCACAAAATGCTTTTTATGCATTTAGTGAAAGTTTACTTCACCAGAACAACTTTGTACCTTTTTATATTGATGGATGTTGGATCAGAGGCCTGTGTATGTGTGTATGTGCGTGTGTGTGTGTGTGTGTGTTGGATTTTTTTGGTTGAAAAATATTGATTGATTTAATTATTTGATATTTCCAAATCTGTACAACACACCTTTACAGAATTAAACAACAGAATAAACAAGACATGCATGACCAATCCATCTGAAAAGGTCATAGTGACTTCCCATTTAAATGCGTTATTACAGAAGAATAAATTTAGAATTTGGTTTACGTCATATTGGTTGTAATCATGAAACATGGTGCATTTCCACCCCCTGACTCCCAGCCGACAATCACCAGACTTGCTCCTTCGTCCTTCAATCTTAATAAAACAGTCAATAACATTTCTCGCCGTCTTCCACCATAATGAACTGTATATTAGCGGGAATGAACTTCTTCCTGAACGGTATAATAGGGAACAGTAAAGTTTGTTGAAGCTTGAGGAGCCAATTATGATGTGCCCAGTGTGAATTCAGCGGGTCTGACTCAAACAGACTCACAAGGGGATTACAGTAAGTAAGTAAGTAAGTAAGTTTTTATTTATATACCGCCTTTTCACTGCAGATCTGAGTCTCAAAGCGGTTTACAATTGTTAATTTGTGGGCATTTTGTCTCTCACTCCACACAGAGATGGGAGCGGGGTCGCCAGTATAGGAGTCGATGCTAGAACTATTGGACATATTTTTAGTGGTAGGGGAAACCGGAGTACCCGGAGGAAACCTACGCAGACACGGGGAGAACATGCAAACTCCACTCAGAAAGGCCCTGGTCCGACCGGGATTCGAACCCAGGACCTTCTTGCTTAGAGGCGAGAGTGCTATCCACTCAGCCACCGTGCCGCCCTACAGGCTGTCACTCAACATGCCTGCACACAGCACACCACCATGACACACCTTGCATTATTTACAAACACTTCTACAACAAAACTTACACAGGAATTAGAAATAGGAGAAATGTGCAGTGGATGATAAAGAATTACCTCTTTAAACAGCAAAAATGTTAAATGTAGTAGCATTCTTTTTTTTTTTTTTTTTTTTACATATAATTAGATATAATTATTGGAAGCACGCAAGAAGGTAAAGGAAAAATATCTGCAAATAGTCTAAAAACACAGATTGTCAGTCGAGCTGGAAATGAAGATGCTTGTTTGGGAGAAGTATGGTAACTTTATCTGTCATCATTATGAGCTGTAGTCTGTGCATTGCTATTCACCCGCTGTCCCATTTCCTACCATCTCCACCTGTGGACTGTCTCCCCCTGAGCCGGACTGGTGAACTTCCCTTTCCAAAGTTTCTCACTTTTTCCCCACAGAGTTTTTTGTCGTTGTTGTTGTTACTTGCCGACTTGGACATTGGTCATCTGCCCCTTGTGGACCAATGGCTCATTGCATTTCCTGAATTAAAATAAAAAAAAGGTTTGGCCAAAACATCTACATTTTCTCAAAATGTAGATGTTTTGAGAAATGAGATACTCATTCTGCTCTCTGATTGGATAAACTGCTTGAAACCTAAATATTGGTGGACATTCTCATGTGTTCCATTTATTTACATGGACGTATATGGAAAATGTGTGGATATCAATGTAAGAAGTAAAACGTTTCGGGCCACAATTGTGGTGTAGCAATTACATTTGAAGTAGCCTGGATGTTTTTGTACTTTCTAGGCTCTTCATGATTTGCCTTTACTTGGAAAGTCAACACTCCACTTTTTGTTACATTTGAAGAAGCCGTTAGTAAAAGTTTTAGTTAGTAAAAGCTCATTCCTCACGTTTGCCTATCGGTAAGAGTATTTTGCCTAATTCAGCTATCATGCGGAATATAAACAACTTTTTGTGAAGCCTGGCCCCAGGGCAGAGATGTTAGGAACAAGCCATATACACCTCTCCGGTTACATGATGACATCACTACTCCAGCTCTGGGCTCTGACCTGAATTTGTACAGCAGGATCACTGCTCCTCCTGCACCACAAACCACAGGTTCGTGAAGAAAAGAAATACAACAACAACAATCCATCCAACAGTCCATTGAAATAGTTTCTCCTCTTTACAGTCAGATCTAAAGAAAAGGCATTTAGAAAAACGCTGTTAGCGCTTCTGGGAGACAGGAGTACACTGAGAATTTTTGTGTCTGATTTGGTGTTTTCCTATCTTGTCCAGTTTTAACAGAGATGTTTGTTTCCCCAGGTGACCGCAGCAAAAGAAAGAACAGAAGCAACAACAGAAAAAACATCGTCAACATTTGAGTACACACACCAAAAGACTTGGACCGCCTGAGAAAAAAATGATCCTGTTCTGTCTCCTCTTGAAAAGGCTCTCTGTGATCATGTTCCAGTTCAGATTTTTGTCCCGGTGAACGTAGTGTCATGTCCATTTATGGTAGCTAAAAAGAGTGTTCTTTTTAGTGTTCTTTCTATATTTGACTTGATCCTTTTTAAAACAAAATAAAGAACACCAACAGCCCAAGCCTTATAACAATCATGAGAAAATAAATACATTATGTATAGTCTTTAAGTTTGAAGTGAAGTCCTCTTCCGCTTAAAGCTGCACTAACTGACTTTGGGATTTTGAAGCCGTGGACTCGCTGGCCTCGCTCTTTCTGCTCCCCTCCCCGCACCCACAAAGCTATCGCCCCCCACACACACACACTGTTGTTGACGGAGCTAGCGTCTCCCAATATGGATAATACATGGATATGGATTTGCAAGGTGGATGGCGTGACCATAGAACGATAGAACCGGGAAGCGCGGAGGAACGAGACTTTCTTTCGATCTAAAATATTATGTCACGCCAGCACAAATCTGCACTACTTTTTCTTCAAAAGGACGTATATCCCAATGCACTACATGGACATGGATAGCATTTTTGTAATGAATACAAAAATAAAGTCAGTTAGTTTAACAAATACAAATATAAATGTGCTCATGAGCTGTAGGATCAGTTCTTTTAATATAGAAAAGATTAAAAAAAGCTTTACTTTACAAGACTCTTTTTGTTGGTATAAACAGCATGTATTAGTGATGAAACAAAAAGGTAGGTGCCCCAGCTTTAAAACGAGCAAACATATCGGCATGTTTTTTACAAATTTGTAAGTGTGCGTGTGTGTGCGTGTGTGTGCGTGTGTGGGGGTGTGTGTATGTGTATTGAGCAATTGAATGACATGCAGTACATTTGCAGGAGCAGGAGAAGCCCATGAGACCTGTTATAATAATACATTACTATTATATATAGTTCCATCTGCAGTTCCGTTTTGCAAGCATCAGGCCTTTCGCGTTCATTATCATTTGGGTTAATGCGATTTAATGCAAATGACTGCAGCCGATAGCGCAGCCTTTACATATCAATTACCGACAGAGCGATGTGTGACAATACTTCCAAAGAGATTTAAAATAGATCTCAGCTGCCCAAGTGCATAAGAAAGTGCTTGAGCTCTCAATAAAGAAGGAGTGGAAGCGTTTCTTTATTGTTTCAAGGAGCTTCTCAGCATTTCGCGGTCTCTTCAAAAAGCAGCCTTGAGAGCATCCAATAACGTCTGGAAATCAATGTTATTCCGGCAAATGGAGATAAAATAAGCTACACTCTGAAACCCCTCCGGGTGAGAGAGATTGCCATGCACCTGCCATCGCACAAAGTGAAAATACATGGGATCATTAACAGGAGCAGTGTGCACAGGCTGATGGCGTATTCACTTAAGTTTCCACTGTGCTTTCACCCCAATGCAACAGGAGTGAACTTGTAAGAACAACGCATGTTATCCAAAAACAACAAGATTTGTATTCTGGGGTACATAATTATGAAATGGATTTTTTATGTAAAAGCCGTCTAACTCTAGCCTTACTCTCGCCAGAACCTTGTAGTTCCGCCATGCTCCACCAGAGGCGTTTGCGATTGAGCGCAATGCAAACTGGAATGCAATGGAAAAAGGTAAAATATGAACGAATTAAAAGACGGATGCCACTTTTAATGCAATTTAAGGCAAGATGTTGATGGTTCCATGTTATATGGGTGTTTTAAGAGTAAAATATTTGTGTAAAGTTTGGTTTAAGTACTGGTTTAAGTAGCAGGTTGGGTGGTTTCCCGCATACTGTTGTTACAAGCAACTTGTTGGTCATAAATAGACAGAAAGACAACAAAAACAGAATCATGATAGCTCAAGTTGATTGCATGACATTTTTAGGCAAAAAATCATTCTGGGTGTTTTTTTTGGGGGGGCATTCTCACAGGTTTTGGGCTGGAAAATCTTGCCGGCATTTGGCAACCCTGTAAAGCAGTGAGGAGTTGTGTGCTGAATTGTGTGCATCGATGTGAGCGGTTGAAGGAACACGTCGTTCAAGATAACAGGCAAGTGGTTTCTCCAATCTAATACAAGGATTTTTTTACAAGGCCCCGCCTTCTGAAATAATACAAACAAGCGTGAATAAACTCAGGAGTGCGTGGCAAAGGCTTTTTGAGGCTTTCAACAGTCTTCTAGGCCAACTTCCATGCTGACCTGTCGTAAAAACGGGCGTGAAACGAGCAGTTTCTGAATATTTATAGGCGTATCTTTCATAAGTACGCTAGTTTTCACCGCAGCATTTATGAACAGCCGCAGCTGCGTACGCTCAGATCTGGGCGGATCTCACACGTTCATAAATCCGGCATTGGCTCTTACGTATTTGGAATATACACCCAAAATATACATCCTTTTCTGCGCAAGTTTCATAAATGAGGGCCAATATGACTATACTTTATTTTTGGCTTCACTTCAGCCAAAAACCTTTCAGTCATTTGATTATGCTTTGCATATGCTTTACTAGTTTGTAGTCTCAGTTCCGATACTGACTGAAATAATAAAACAAACAAAAATTAACTGAATAAACTAAATTAAAGAAGGAATATTATGCATTCATTTAGTTAATTAAAATTGTTCATGAGACTTAATACTTTGCCATTTGATGTGTTTAAAAAATATTTTTAGTCCCATACATTTTTTACTGAAAGTATGAAGGGTAAACAATGCAATTAACCTGCCCTACCCCTATGCTACCACCAGAGAGAGTAGAATTTTTTTTAACAGACAGAAAAAACAGCCGTGTGCTTGTAAATTATGCTTTTTTTTTTTTTTTTTTTAAATGATCAACAGAAAAAAAACAGCCGTGTGCTTGTAAATTATGCTAAAGGCAGAAAAGAGCTTTGAGTGTGTTGTTATGGTAGAAAACGACGTCATGCTATTAGAGGCTACATATTAGCATGAATAAGCCCCCGCTGAAAGATCAAGGCTATGCTCACACTCAGAGAGCAGCCGTCCTCCTGTGGACTCACCACCTGCAGAGGATCAGTGAGGGGCTGGTGCTATGAGACTTGGGTGGCATCTCTGACTGCCACCCCCCTGACCCAGAAATGGATTAAAGGGTAGAAAATGGATGGATGGATATTAGCATGAATCTAAAATGACCAAAATTAATACAAAGGTTTAGTTTACATTGTACAAAGGCTTTCGCTCTAACATTTTAAAAGCTTTTCATTTGTCTGTCAAACTTTTTAAGACTGTATGTCCCAGTGGGGGAGCTTAAAAACGAGCCAGGGACACAGGGGAGGGCAACGGCAGCGTTCTTTAGTTCTCATAAAAAAGCGGCCGCTCTCACAGTGAAAATAAAGTCTGCATGAAGAGGAGTTTATGCTGCTGAAAAGAAAGACTCAGCAATTTAGGAATAATATGAAAGAGGGAGAGAGAGCGTGACAATGGGGGGTTAGAGTGTTTAAAAACCAATCTGCAGAGATTGTAGCGGCAATTCAAAAGATAGCAATACCTATTCTTTCAGCAAGGCATTTCTGAAGAGGTGGTGCATTCATAGTTCACCGCATGCTTCTATCCAAACATTACAAGTGTTTGAAACTAAATGTCTGAGAATTAATGTTAAGAGGATAGTGCAATACTCTGGTATAAAATCAGAATTCCTAGAATAACACATGGATCCAGAATAGGATTAAACAGACATCGAAAAGTTATTGTAAGTAAAGACAACGTGGACATCATCATCGAAAAGACATGAAACATAATTACAGACATAAAAATATAATTTTTTATATGAATTCTTGGGTGTACTTAAATTGATAGTAAAATCACTCTGACTCGTCTTAATTGTATATGTTGCTATTTTGTCAAGTCCTTAGAACTTATGTAAAAATGTGGTTTATATGTGTATTTTTATTGTGGTACAATAATTGTGAACAATATACCACAATATGTCCCGTCAAAAAGTTTGTTGATTGCTTTGTTTTTGTTTGTTTTGTTTGCTGTCTGAATATTCATTGTTTTTTTCTGAACAAAATGGGTATTGTTGTGCTTGCATTGAAACAGAACTGACCAGGCCATTCAGGGTGAAGCCGCTGGGATGAAAATCAGCAGCTCCAAATCCTAGCCCATGGTGCGCGATCGAAAAAAGGTGACTTCAGGTGCAGAGGTCCTTCCTCAAGCGGAGGGGTTCAAGTATCTCGGGGTCATGGTCATGAATGAGGAAAGGATGGAGCCTGAGATTGACAGACGGATTGGTGCAGCGATGCTTTGATACCCTCACCTCTGGTCATGAGATTTTGGTAATGACCGAAAGGACAAGATCGCGGATACAAGGCGCTCCCTCAGAGATAGAATATGGAGCTCAGTTACACTGCTTCTCCACCTGGAGAAGCCAGTTGAGGTGCCATGATACAGCTACAAAAACACAAAAGAAAATGGATGGATAAATGGATAGATGGAGTTCCCATTTATTCATGCTTTTATATTGTAACAGCCTATGTCCCTTTTATTGCATTTATGTATAATGTATTTAAAGTACTGTTCGTTATTAATTTCAAGTTTGTTTGAATAGCACATTCACATAGACATTGGTATTCCTGCTACCCTCTCAGCCACTGTCTGTGCTGTGTACTTCATGGGAGATGGTAGAGATGTTGAGTTTGTATATTTTATGTGGTTTGGGACACTGGGATTGAAATGTGGAACAATCATGACGAAAAGATGCACCATAAATCTTTAGGAATACTAATTTAATGGCAATATTTTAGTCTAAGACAATACTAAGTACAATATTAAAACTCTGTCGTCACTATTGCAGTGGAGGATTTGCAGAGGTCCACACACGCCTGACAGAAATAACCATAAATAAGGCTGAAATACTGTGTGTCATATCTGACCTTCATCTGGTTTTTGTTGCAATGAAGTCACGGTGCATATAGAGGCATAAAATATGGAGAATGTATAGAGGCGTGATGCTGGGATCAAAGGCCAAAGCATCAGTCAAACTGCCCAGCACAAAGTACACCCACACACACAAATGTCATCTTTATCTTTCTGACCTGGGTGTTTTACGAGAGGAAGGAAAAGGGAAATAACTGTGCTGTGAAGCTGAAGCAAAAAGCAGAAGGAAACACCATGAGACTCTGAAAAGGTGTTGGATCATAACTGTGACATGTTTGGAGTCTATTGAAATAAACCTTGTATGAATAAGATCCTTTAGAGTACAATGCCATTTATAGAGATACTGCATACAGCATATGAAAACAGAACTGTCAGGCAGCGATCTCCAAACTTTTTAGTGCCACGGACCGGTTTAATGTCAGACAATAAATGCACGGAGTGTCACCCAAATGCAATCAAATGTTCTGTTTTCTTACCGTGGTGGTGAGACAGGACAACAGGCAGGACTCGCGCCGTGGTGAGTCCTTGTATTAGCCAAGCTCTTCAAGTTTGCTTGTTGAAAAATTGTTATTTCCATCAGCTTTTGGCCTCAGCTCTATCCCAGCAGTGTATGCTCATGCCCAAGGAGTACTGTCTTGGTCCTGGCTCCTCTGGTTTGTAATGTGGGCGATAACTACTGTATATTAGGCGATAATATCACAAAGGTAATTTTGAAGTTAAGCTTTTTCACATCATCAAGATACTGCCTCTATTTCACTTTCGCCGCTTTGCCTGTTTGCTGTGCTCGGCCCCGCCATCTTTTGCTCCCCCTCGAAAAAAAATGTGAAAGAAGCCCTTTGTTCATATTTGAACTGACTCCCTCATTGAGGTTCAATTTAAGAAAAGAATTTGAAAATATTGTTATCTATTGTATATCAAGATATAAAAAATATATATTCAGATATATATTGAGATTTTTTTTTTCTCCAAATCGCTCAGCCCTACTGGTTGGTCATTGTGCCTTCAACTTAAATCCATTTACGCTCTTATTAACGCTCTGCACAGTCCTCCACGCTTCATTATCTTTCTTTCGTTTGGAATACTTCATTCCGAGCCTCTGTGCAGCGTCTTCAGAATACACACTTGGTTCGAGGGACATTTGTTTACGTTTCAGCTTTATTATGCTACGTGACCAAGACAGGAGGAGAGAATGAGAATCTGAGAAAGAGAATCATTTTTCAACATAAAAAATCGTTTGGATACAGATAATAAATAATATCCCCAATGTCGCCAATAAAAAATGGATTGGGGACAACTGCTGCAAGGCACTTGAAGAGGGAGCGGCTCAGTTTCCCTCCCACTCCTACCTAAAGTCATTCGCTTTGAGGAATGGACCCAGTTGAGTGGTTTGACCCTCCCTTAGAGAGAGGATGAGGTGTGCAGACGCATGGGACTCATTTGTTCATTTGACAACATTATTAGTAATCTTGCTAACTGACAAAAGCTCAAATGAAAAGATGATCCACTGTTGAAGGTAAATATTTGTGTGAGAGCCAAAACAGTTACATTCCTGAAAAGTGTTTAATTTAAAGTCAAAAGTATAAGATAGTTAAAAGGTCAATCAGGTTATATGTTAAAAATTGTTAAAACCCTTAAAAGTTAAAGTTAAACGGTTAGATTCTAAAATGTTATAAGTTAGTGAATGTCAAAATGATTAAAAGATTGTAAAAAGCAATTGCAAAATATCTAAGTTTATAAACAGGTAGAGCAGCTTTAAAATCAGAGACACTCCCATTATTTAGACTGCTCTGAGGTCATAGTTTGAGTTTGAGTTCAGGTGTAGGAGGACGCAGATTTCTACCTGCAAACTGTGGAAGACTGTAATGTTCATTTTTTATTATTATTCTGTTCAATAAATGGACTTAAACGGATCACGTCTCCCTGGTCTCAGTGTCAGAAGAACTTTTGCACCTGGCTCACTGTGGCTGTCTTTAAATGAGCCACCACAATTAGTAAGTAAGTGTTTTTTATTTATTTATAAACTCCGGTTTCCCCTACCACTAAAAATATGTCCAATAGTTCTGGCATGCGCCTCCTGTACTGGCGACCCCGCTCCCATCTCTGTGTGGAGTGAGAGACAAATGCCCAAAAATAAACAATTGTAAACCGCTTTGAGACTCAGATCTGCAGTGAAAAGGCGGTATATAAATAAAAACTTACTTACTTACTTACATGTATGGACATTTTCTTCTGTGTGTGCTTTATATTCTTCATGTGTTTTAACTGTTGATTCTCTGACCTGTGTTGGTGATTTCAATGGTTTTGTTAAGTCCTCTGAGATGACTTCTGTTGTGACCTAGGGCTATACAAGAATAAATTGTATTGTATTGTGTATACTTCTGTAAATTACTTAGTTACGAATTGTCATTGTAGGAAAAAGTGTATTCACAGGTCCGAAATGACTATGTACCGGAGATAAACAACTCGCAGCATGAGCATGAAACACAAGTGTGTGACAAAAGAACTAGGGCTGCAACAACGTATCGATAAAAACGATAAAAAATGATTATTAAATGTGTTGGCAACAAATTTCATTATCGATGAATTGTGTCGCGCCACTTCGTAGCGGAGCTCACATGAGTTGGGCGCATTCATGTACAGCTGTGTTCAGAAATGTTTTATATAATGCACAAAGAAATGGTGACTTCTGATTATTTCTAATTCACTGTGGCATTAGCAGCGCACACACACGTCTGCTCCTCCGCTCACACACATAAACACTCACACACCCACACATGTCTGCTCCTTCGCTCGCGCACACACACATACACGTCTGCTCCTCCACTTACACGGCTCACACACACAATGCGCTCTCATCTGGCTAGGTGTAGCAGTACTTCGTGTCTTTCCTCCAATCTGAATCACTCGGGATTTAGACCGTTATTATTATAGATCCATGATTTAGACACCGCTAAAGGACCCCGCTGCGCACATAGCCGCCCTTGCGCCGCCTGTTTACGAATCGCTTATGATTAAAAAAAAAATCATGGAGGTCCATTTTCAGCGGGAAAAAGTGGGAATTCTGCCAATAGACAGAAAAACATTGGCCAAGTTGATATGTTAAACATCGATATTAGCCCAAAATTTCACAATTGGTGCATCCCTAAAAAATACCTCTTTTTGTGCAGTTTACTTTTAAAAAAGCCAATATTTGCATAGTATAAATTTGTATGTTTTTTGTGTTGGTCCATGGCCAAGTTTTTGAATAAAGGGATGGAAATGATTTTTTTTTTATCTGATTAATTGATTAATCAAAGAAATAATCGACAGATTAATGGATTATTTACATAATTGTTAGTTGCAGCCCTAAAAAGAACACCCCCTAACACTACATCCCTGGAGCTCTGCGCTTGAAACTTTTTCTTCTTCAGTCATACTCTTTTGTCTCTTCTCTAGCTCTTTTACCCAGGATAAAGATTTCTTATTTTGGTTTATATTTCTGCAAGCAGCGGGAATACCGAAACCCAATGGATGCTTCATCTAAAGATCGCAGAGCATCCAGTGTATATTTTTATCCGTTTGAACACAGTGGGTTTCATAGCTGTATTACTGTGTATGCTTTATTTATACTGCCTTGCCGCATTGTTAAAAAAATCAATATGCTTCTCCAATTACACATATTTGCAGATATTGTTTTTTTTTACAAGTTTAACCCTTTACGGAATCTGTTTACCACTGAAATCCGCACCTAATGAGTTCAAATCCTGTTATTTTTACACATAAGAAAGCAATGAGTGTTTGAATGGATGCGGCAGTGTAAGCTTCAGCGTAGCTCCAGATGACAGGCGCCTCTGAAGAGCTTCCAACTGCAGCTTTGGATCCACTGTGGCCAGAACACGTCTGCAGCACTTAAGAACTGTTTTTATATAATGAACTGAAGCCAAACTCACATAGGGAAGTTCAAATAATCATGAGGCCTGTTTAAAGTAAGGATGCACTTATCCAGCTTCTCCAATTCCAATGCCCATACTGATACCAGAGCTTTTTTAATCTGCTGATGGTTGAAATAACCAATAAGCAATAGTATTGCAGCAAAATTACACTATAGAGATTATAAAATAAAGACTGGTAACTTTGAGTAATGTTGCAGAAGCAAAGTTGTTCCCAGATAATATTTAAAGGAGCAATATGTAAAAATCTGGCCAAAAGTGGTACTGCAGTCACAGTCACAGGTTGCCAGATACACACCAAATCCAGCAGCAAACACAGGGAATTATTGTTGTTTGTCTGTCTCTCACAAAGCCATGATAGCTGTGCTAATGTTGAATGAATGTTTTGATTATTTTCTGGGCATATGAGATAAAAAACAAAAACAAAATGAAATCAATGTAATTATACATAGATTATGCAAAATAAAAAAAGCAATTGATGTCCAAAATAGGAGTGGGAAGAATGGATGTTTAGAACATATTTCTTCAGTGTATCAACATCAGGGTTTACTCCAGAGGACATCACCCTTCGATAGTATTTATTCCCTATTTTTTAGAAATGTATAAGATAAGATAAGAATTCCTTTATTCGTCCCACAGTGGGGAAATGTCGATGTTGCAGCGCACATATAGGACAGTAGTAAGAGCACACAGGGATCACACACAATATATACAAGTAAGTAGTAGCTATTTTTCTTAGCTAACATAACTAGCTGTAGATGCTGAAAATGCTTCAATACCAGTCAAAAAAAAAAAGACAAAAAGTCCCACATCAAAAAGAGACAAACATTATCTTAATTGGGTACATGTAGTCTCAAATTATTGTTTTTACAATTAAGCTATAATCTGCAAAAAACATAATGATCTTAGTTTTTGAATGATTTTTTAGCGATCTGTCAAAAAATGTAACGTTATGAAATTAAATTCAAACGGTCTCTCCTCAAACTCAAACCCAGATCGCCGGAGTGAAAGCGCAACGGCCTATCCACTACACCATCGTTACACACGATTGCAAGCCGAGGATACAGAAAGGGGTCAAAGCCGCCAGTTTTGCATCATACAAAAAGTTTTAGCTGCTGTCTCAATTTTTCAAAGGCGTCCCGATATAAATCCTCGTTTTAGAATTTGTTTTGTCATTAATGATTTGAGAGTCATAACAAGACCTTCTTTAGTTTTGCGGCCACAAGTTATTTAACCAGTGAAGATTAGCTAGCCGCGCTGGGTTCTGGCAACCCGATCACGGACCTCCATGGGACTTCCTGATTCGCGAAGCGGCGGAGGGCAGGCCGCCAAAATGAAAACAATAAAAACTATTACTGGTCGTAAAACTAATTTTGACTACAGTTATCAGTTAAAGATGTATTTGAAAAGAGCATGATTTAATAACGCCTTTTGAAATATGGGGGCCATTTGATGATGACTTGACATGCAAATATTACATACTGCTACTTTAAAGTTGTAAAACATGAAGTGCATAAAGTTTAATTTATGCACTTCATTTATGCAAGATTTATGCAATCTTTCATATGTACAGGAGATGGATGATCAAAGTTTTATTTTCATATTCTGTTTCCCTTCCTTTGTGGTGTCCAGAGCAGGCCACAAAGACACACACGGTCACCTCTCTCTGGGCTGGGCTGGGCTGGGGTCAGAGCAGGCTGCACCAGGAGGATGGGTGGATGAAAGCAGGTTATTACGGAGGAGTTAGGACTGACCTGGACTGACCGACACGCTGCTCAGACATGTGGGTGGAAGTTATACAGAGCTATTCCATATGCACTGATTACACATTTTATGAAACCATACAATGTGTGTTGTTGATGAAGAGATGGCATGTTATTTTACTGCTAGAATAGAAGTGTTTTTTGAATATCTTTTGAAGTTAAATTGTAAGTAAGTATATATTCAAACATATTAACTCTGAGTACTTACTTAACTACTACCGTAACTTAACTACTTAACAACTTAACTACTCTCCAAACAAGAGAGACCCCTGTGTAACTACAGAGAATGCCTGGGACCGCATACTTGTCAGTCGCGGTGTCAGATACGCAATTCGAATGACCCATCGCTGTTCAACGTCCCACCTGAGATCACAATCTCAGACACAGAGCAAGTTTGTAATGTATCATAGATTCAGAGGAATAGTTGCGGACAAAGCTAGTAACTAGAAAATCACTCACAAACAGTGTTACAAAGTAAGGCGTTACACTAACGAAACTACTTTGTCCAGGAAAAGTAAATTAACCTGTTAACTATCAACAATTTAGTCACATAAAGCTGTTTCTTTTTCGATTCGCTGCAACCTTACTTTTTAGTGATGGGCAAACAACATCGCGGCTCAGAAGCGCGTGCCGCTCTTCCTGAATCCAACTGCTTCAAAATACTGCGTGGAGCGTGTCTCAAAACAGCTGCTCATGTGATAAACATGTCAGGTTCTCGGACTCTACAGCCACTGCTTCGTTTTGCGTAACTGTGACGGTGTGTTTCCCAGCTTCACATTGGTTAAGAGCGTTAAAGGGCGTTCACACTGGGCCATGGGTTGCGTCCAGTTTTGATGCAAAGTGAGGCCAGTCGATGGTTTCAACACAACTCCTTGGTTTGACAGCTTTTAGTGGATAGCATAGACTGTGTGGATAATAAAAGTAACACAAAAGTATTGAAAATGGAACAAGTAAAGTTACTTTCTTTAGAGTGTAAGTACAGGTTACTTTTTAAAAGAAGTAACAAGAAAAGCACATATATTTGATACTTCTGGTCCTTTTCAGCACATTTTATATTTCAAGAAAAAACCTTTTGCCAAAGTGATTTAAAAAAATGGCACTGTATGTATGGTATTAGATATAGTTTTTCCTTATTAGTGAGTCATGTCTTCATGTATTCTAAGCCACAAAAGTACTCAATCCCAGTCAAAAATAATAACTACAATTTACCTAATTTGACCAGATATTCCATTCCTATCCACAAACACGCATGAGTCACACAAGCAAAAGAAAAAGTGTCAAGAGCTAACACATGACTAAACCAGAATATACCAGGGCTGAATAAGGAATAATTTGGGAAAAAACCAGGACTAGAGCAGGACTAAACCAAGACAAAACCTGTTCTAAACCAGCACTAAACTAGGACTAAACCAAGTCTAAAACAGGACTAAAACAGGAATAAACCAAAACAAAAATTGGAAATAACCAGGACAGGATCACTAAATCAGGACTGAAAATAGTGATTGTGGTAGTTTGCATTCACCACAATCCATCATAACTGTGTTAAACAGTAGCTCAGTTGGTAGAGCACTGGCCTTTGAGCCTGAAGGTCGTGAATGTCACTGTAAAGTGCCAAACTGCCGTGTGTCCTTAGGCAGGACTCTTCACTTACCTAGAATGAATCTGGTGTGTGTGTGTGAATAGTTGGTGGTGGTCGGAGGGGCCGATGGTGGCACATACTGGTTGCCTCGCTTTGGTCAGTGTGCCCCAGGGCAGCTGTGGCTACAGTAGTAGCTTATCACCACTGTGTATGAATGAATAATGACATGTAAAGTGTCTTTGAGTGTCTAAAAAAGCACTATATAAAACCGATGCATTATCATTATTATTAAGATTAAACAGCAGCGTGTTAAGAGAAGGATGTCAGTTATCTCCAAATGAAAAAGTCAATTTTTGGCACTAAAATGTTATTATTAATATTAATATTATTATAATTAGTCAAACATTATTTTGGGCATCGTGATGAGAATAGAACAGGTTTCACAATTTTTAAAACCAAATAAAAAATGCTATGTTGCGGTTCTGAGCTAAATTAACATTACAGAAGAGAATGTACACCACCACATCCTCATTTGGCCATCATCAAACTTTACTTAAGCACACTCTAGGAATACGTATCCTCAGGCCACTACATGGACTTCTCGCTACAACCATGTAAAATTATTGTGATTATTTATTTGACCCTTTTTGATTAAACATTTTTTTTGCCGACATGGTAAAAATATGTGGATTTACCAAGAATTTTTATGTTTTGGTATTTTTTTCTCTCTTGGACAAAGCATTCATGGCCCTTATTGGAAATATATCGATGTGACTGACTGTGGCCTCACCAGGTTTGAGGGCTAAACATACATGTTGACTTGACAAATTGAGGTCAGGACAACAACAACAGTTTGGCTCGCAGGCTTTTCCCACTGCGTGTAAATGCAGGACAAATAACATCTTGGAGCAATATGAGGCGTGTACGACTCGGGACGCAACACTGTTAGAGGTGCGGATTCCTCCCTTCAGGCCACTCTAATCACACTCACACTTTTCACACTATTAACGCTTGACAGGGTATGTACTTTAAAATGCAGATGATTACCCTGAAAAGAAATTTCAAGAAGTAGTAAGTAGTAGTAGTAAGTAATCTTTATTTATATACCGCCTTTTCACTGCACATCGGAGTCTCAAAGCGGTTTACAATTGTTATTTTTGGGAGTGGGGCCAGTACAGGAGGCACATGCCAGACCTATTGTACATATTTTTAGTGGTAGGGGAAACCGGAGGACCCGGAGGAAACCTACGCAGACACAGGGAGAACATGCAAACTCCACTCAGAAAGGCCCTGGTCAAACCGGGATTCGAACCCAGGACCTTCTTGCTGAGAGGCGAGAGTGCTATCCACTCAGCCACCGTGCCGCCCAAGAATGATGGAAAATGTACATTTACAACATAGTAAACCTCAGGATGCCCCCATACAATACTGGTATCAGAAAAACAAAGAAAGTTGTTCTGTAGTTAAAGATAACAGTTAAGGGGACAATATGTAATATGCACTTCTAGTGGTTTTGCTTTTAATTACAACTTTTATTGCCAGAATCTACTGACGCAATGTAGCTGCTGGTCACTGATTACTCTTTAAATCCACTTGCTGGGGTTTAGCTAGAAACGTACCGAACTCTGTATCACGTATGACTACTTATTTTTGTATCTGCTTTAGAGCCAAGTTTAAGCTCACAAGCTGGTAACCAAAATGAGAGATAAATCTGATTGGATAATATGCTTGAAAATCATAAACATTAGTATTATGGACATTGTGTATTTCTATGAACACATCATTAAGATTTGATACCAGTTCATATCAGGTGTCCCCAACATAGATATGAAGTTGTTTTCATTCATCATCCTGAAGGAAGCCCCTTCACTCACTGTCGCCCCACCAATAAGTAATGTCGTTTATTGCACGAATACATAACAGGAGAGCTGTGCCAACTATCTCAGGAGCATAACACTATCTGATCTAATATCCCCATAATAAAAAAACTCCTAATATCATGAAATATACAAAAACTCATAATACCTTACACGTTTCATCTTTGTTTGATATAGGAACATATTTATTGTTTTTCCTTTAAGGCATTAGAGTCCTAGACCATTGTGCGTTGTATTGTAATATTTCATGTGGGGGGAAATGAAACAACTGTGTCATGTTAGATGTTCATTATAAGAACATCAGTTGAACTTCTATTCTAACTTCTAGATCCTATTTAGAGCTCAGTGTATTTTGTATTGCACTTTTTATGGGGCCATTTATTTTCTTGGGTGAACACAGTAGAGCATGTTTTCTACAGGGAGCCACGAGCCGCCGCTACCTCAGCTGTGTTTACTCATCTTCCCTTGGCTCCGATCTTTCTAGTCCCACAAAGTTAATATTGGCCCAATGTAAATAGCCTTGTCCCATAAAGTCTACCCCATGCGATGTTCGATGTAAGCTCAAGGAGATATTATAAAGGAATGAGACTGTTTCACATGACAGAAAATGTCATCGTCCGTTTGACAAGGAGTGAACAGCATCAGCTAGGCTTTGTTCAGGCCAGTACAAAATATTTACCATTTACAATCTTTAATGGTTCCCAGCACATGGAACATTATGTGAAGGAGCTAATTGGAAAACATTTACTTAATTGTGCAAGATTCTTAGAAACACCATTTTGATGAGACACGCATGAGCTAAGTAATTATCCATCCATCCATTTTCTACCCTTTAATCCATTTCTGGGTCAGGGGGGAGGCAATCAGAGATGCCACCCAAGTCTCATAGCACCAGCCCCTCACTGACCCTCTGCAGGTGGTGAGTCCACAGGAGAACGGCTGCTCTCCGAGTGTGAGCATAGCCTTGATCTTTCAGCGGGGGCTTTGGGCAAAGTGGGGTTAAGTGTCTTGCCCAAGGACACAACGACATCAGTCATCAGTGGGAGTCGGTGGAAAAGGTGTAGAGGTGGGAATTGAACCCCCGACCTTCAGGCCTGAAGGCCAATGCTCTACCAACTGAGCTACTGTCGCCCTAAGTAATTATTTTTTCATTTAATCCCCCCGACCCAGAAATGGATGGATGGAAAGTCACTAGGTGTACAACAACACATCACTCATTTACTCCACCCACAGTGAAAACTACATTGTAGACTTCAATAAAGCTGGGGTACCTCCCCTTTTTGTTTCATTAATAATAACCCATGTTGTTTGTCTTACGGAGTCAGACCCCAACATGCTGTCTTCATCTTATTAGAAAACATGTATATGTATATTGTTTGCATACTTGTAAGAAAGGGTCAACTGAGTCACAATTTGATACTTTGGGCTGAGAACCCATTGTTTGAGGTGAGGGTGTTCCTCTCTTTTTCACTTCTGCCCTTAGTATGACATGACAGCAGCACCTGTAAATGCACAGCGTTGGGAAGTAACGGAATACATGTGATTACGTATTCAGAATAGAGCCCTGCATGGGCCTATTATCTGGGCCAGAGCCTGGCCCTGGCCCAAGGGGGTGGCGCCCCAGCCCGGCCTGGCCCGACATGGTATTTGAATTCTCAGGCCCAAAACTCGCATCAAGCCTGACTTTTTATTTATTTTTTTACCTCCCATAACAATGTTTTAGCGTAGTATAGTATATAGTGCCGCGCACTGATATGAACACAGGCCCGGCTAGAGGACGAAGTTATACATGGTAGTGATGTGTTGCAATGAGTACTGTGTGTACGGAGTGAACGGCCACAGTTGTATGATACCCAGATGCCGCAATAAACTACAACACACTTGAAGGTAACACTATGTGTCGTCAATGACAATACTATACAGAACAACAAACACTACAGCGTGATAGAACGCTATATTCATTACAAACGCAATGAATATTATGTAATCTGCCGCTCTGAAAATGAATAAATAAAAGTGCCCGAGCCCAGCCCGTGTCCGAGGTAATTATACGGTCATCTGCCCGAAGCCTGGTCCTCGGGCTGTCGGGCCCCTCGGGCCAAGGGCTCAAGTGCAGGGCTCTAATTGTTTTATTTTTATTTTTGACGTTTTTGTTCCAAATCATTCGTCTTGTGTTGAAAGGCTGAGGGGGGCATGGAAATGAAGCAAACGGTTATACATTTACACCATAAAAATTGACAAAACTAATTAAGAGAGAATACTTTTCTTTTAAAAGTCAGAAAACTGTTCTGAATATGATGCAATGATAAGGTGCCAGGATTGAGATAGGAGCATGTAGACAGAAAGGTTGGGGAAACAGACATGTGCCAGAATCTTAATGCAGCCAGCGAAAGTTCAATTTGGTAGACGTCAGCCAAAGGTAACCCCTCCAGGCCGGTTCTCATCCCCAGCCTATCGCGCTGCAAACGCCCCTTCCAATCACCGCACCGGCCAGGCAGCCGCTTAAAAGCGGAGAAACTCCCACTCTCTGCCTTCTCGAAGCCTGCACTTCTCGAAGCCTCGCAAGCCCTCGAAGCCTTGCAGAGAATCGTCTGGAGGAATCGTTTTCGTCTACTCACGCTACTCGGCGCGACCCTGGCGTCCTCCGTCTGGCTGCTTGTGGTCTGGTCCCTGCACTGGTCTGCTCCTCCTCTGCGTCCCTGCACCTGCTGTGGTTCGCATATCTCCTGCTCTCCTCCTCTGCGGGCTCTTTCTGCGGGCTGCTCCGCGGGGCCCTCCGCGGGTTTCGTGCGGCTCGTTCCTCGTGGTCTGCTGCCGCACGCAGAAGGTCTGGTGCGTGTCCCTGCCTCGATTGGCGGTGCCGCGTTGTCCCGTTGCTTTTCCCAAGTCTCCTGGCATGTGAGTACAGTGAGTGTGCTGACCGCCGACAGATTAATCCCGGAGTTTTGGGCTGCAGGCGATTGGTTTTTGCCCCGCGCTCTTGACTGCAGGCGCCAGTTTTTTCGCCCCGTGCTTGGTCTGCAGGCTCCGTTTCACACGTGTTTGAGCTAACCGAGGGGCAATGCATATTAATGGCATCAATCTCTATCGTCTGAGGGATATAAGAGGAGCAAAGTGCATTAATTCAGATTCATGTTCTGCCACAGCGTAAAACCATGCATTTAAATAGCTAGCTCGCTGGTATTAAATTAGGTAACTAACTGCAGTGTTGCATTTTGAAAGTGCAGCAGAATGAAAAAGGGCCCAAGGTGAATCTGCAATGGGTGTGAAGTGGTGTTGGAGCTATGAACGCATGGATCAGTGATCGTTCATGCGTATCTGCCATAACCAAAGCAGCCGCTGCCGCTCCGCAGGCTCCCAGGCTGCACCTGTCTCTACGGCTCGGCTCCTTCAGACGCGTACGTAACCTGGCTCACGGAGTCAAGCGGCGCACGCTGGCGTGACACGTCTGTTTGTTCGTATGAATCGCATCGTGGTGCTGCTGCTCCCGCTAATGCTGCTTCTTGTACTGCTACCGCTACTGCTGCTACTGCTGCCGCTGCTGCTTCATACTGCTACTGCTGCCGTGCTGCTGCTGCTTCATGTACTTTGTCATCTCTCCTCACTTCGCTTCTCTTTCTGAAACACTAAACAGCTACAACATATCCTACCGCTGTGGCTTCGATACAGGTTTTTCGCCGTTGTTATCTACGGATGCTGCTGCTGCCGCGGCTTGATACAGGTTTGTTGCGTTATTATCCGAGGTTACTGCTGCTGCCGCTGCTGCTACTGCTACTGCTGCAACCCACTCTCTCAGAAGCTTATCCTGCTTCTAATGGATGCAGCCCGGCCAAGTATGCCGCGCTGCGCTGGACTCGCACCTATGCTCCCAGGGTCGCTTCGGCGGTCATGCTTCATCTCTCTACTTAATCTTCTGATTCTATCAGATGCAGCTGGCCGAGTGGCTGCGCTGAGCCGTCAATCGGACTCCTAATCAAAGGCATCCACACCTGTATTCTTCACTCTTCTGATCGCAGGCTCCCCATCCTGCTGCCCATCCTGCAGCGGCTCTGAGCGGCACTGAACTCCGGCTCTTCTTCCAAGTACACGTCTGCCCTCCTCGCAGCATCTTCCTGCTCGCCTTCTATGGCTTCTCTGCATAAGCGTTTCACTACTGCTCACTCACCCTTCAGGCGGTCCGAGACACGGCTTTTCCCGACCATCCTACTATCCTGATTATCTACTCTCCAACCCAAGATTCTAAGCGTAAGGGCGCCTGCAACTTCAATGGCCCTCGCCGATATGTCTCTGCCCCTACAGGTCTCCGCTTCTACACGGACGTGCCCCTTCCGTGGGTTTTGGGGTTTTTTTCCAGGACCATTGGGTTGCCGGGCCGTGGCCGCTACTTTCCACCGGAGCATCTCCTCTGCCCTACACGAGATATTCCCAGTGGTCGTGGCCTGCGCGCGGCGGAATCACACCTGGCAGAGAAAGAGGATCTCCGTCATGCGTGATAATCTCGACTTCCAGGAGTTCCGACGCCTCTGCCCTTCTGCCAACCCATCACCATGCCAGATCCTCTGCATGGAATCTCTCGCCCTGGACTAGTCCCTCCGTCTCTTCACCTCCTCATCTCCTCCGCTGCATCCTACACGAAGATGGGTCTCTCACCTTCCACACTGAAATCATACAGTTTCGCGTGGAAAGTCTACTCCAGCTTCTGTCACGCCCACTGCATTCCACTCATTCCGCCCTCTGCTGTCACGATCCATGATGCATTACACTCGCCTCCGCTCTCGGAAAGGAGATCTCAACGGACCGTCATTTCTTACCCCTGATAACCTCCCTATGTCCCCCAACTGGTTCAGAGCCCAACTCAAGTACGTACTGCTGCTTCGTAATCTGTCTCCCCATCTCTACACAGCCCACTCCTCTCGGATAGGCGCCGCCACGCGCGCCGCGTCACTGGGGCTCCCCCATTCCGCCCTTCAGCAGCTGGGCCGCTGGTCATCATCGGCCCTCTCCTCATACATCAGGCCTGACACCTCGACCATCCTGGCAGCCCAGCGGCTTTTGGCATCTCCATAAAACACTCGCTAAACTCCTGGTGGCGGCTGCAGCTGAGTATCCGCAAGTTTGGTCACAGCAAATAGCGGTCACAGTATATAGCGATAGCGGTCACAGTATATAGCGATAGCGGTCACAGTATATAGCGATAGCGGTCACAGTATATAGCGATAGCGGTCACAGTATATAGCGATAGCGGTCACAGTATATAGCGATAGCGGTCACAGTATATAGCAAAAAATGGTTAGCGCATGATGGTCGTCAGCATATAGCGATAGCGGTCACAGTATATAGCGATAGCGGTCACAGTATATAGCGATAGCGGTCACAGTATATAGCGATAGCATCCATCAACACAGCTTTTTGGGGATTGGCACGCTCCTTCGCATGGAGGCCCTCCGCTCTGAAGGCCGCACCGGGGCCTAGGGCGCCAAAACCTCCTCCTAAATAAAATACTCAAAAGCTTCTTGTTTCACGTCTCTCCAAATTGAAATGCAGCCAGCGAAAGTTCAATTTGGTAGACGTCAGCCAAAGGTAACCCCTCCAGGCCGGTTCTCATCCCCAGCCTATCGCGCTGCAAACGCCCCTTCCAATCACCGCACCGGCCAGGCAAGCCGCTTAAAAGCGGAGAAACTCCCATTCTCTGCCTTCTCGAAGCCTGCAACCACCGCCTCCCCTCCTCCTCCTCTTCACCCTGCCTTCAATCCGCCTTCAACCTGCTTCCCGCTGCCAAATGCCGCCACCAGTGCCTAGGTCCCGGGGGATTGGCACGCTCCTTCGCATGGAGGCCCTCCGCTCTGAAGGCCGCACCGGGGCCTAGGGCGCCAAAACCTCCTCCTAAATAAAATACTCAAAAGCTTCTTGTTTCACGTCTCTCCAAATTGAAATGTGGATGGATCTAAAAACAACTGCATTGGTTTAGCACAAAATGTCTCTAAGGAGTAGGAGTGTGACAATGTATCGATATCGTGATGTATTGTGATACTTTCTCACTCGATCGATTATCGATATTTTACTATTTTAAATTTGTATCAATACTTAATATATGGCTCAATTCCATTTATCATGAAATAAAGTGTATTTTTTCATTCAACATTTTTCTTTTATTTATGCCAATATGTGCTCTATTTGAATCCAGAGTTGAGAATTAGTTAATAACTTACACATATAACTATTTCGTGTTTATTCAGATTACTTTACAAAAAGATTTCTATAACAGTATATTTCTGACACATATATAGATAATCGTCATATCGTGATATAATCGTTATCGTGATATAATCGTTATCGTGAGCTTTGTATCGCGTATCGTATCGTATCGTGAGGTACCCCGAGGTTCCCAACCCTACTAAGAAGGCAGCAACAGTCTGAGACCTCTGAGTCTGACAAGATTAAATTAAATATGGTGCTCTATTATTTGTACGAAGGTTGGCATCTTTAAATACCAAGATAAATGTCAGCATGACAAAAGTGAAACAATTGAGGGGCTATTGGGCAAATACTAGAGTAAAAGTGAAGCAGGTGATGTTGAGCTGAGGTGCTTTAGGCACGTTACTGTTCAAACCACAGTCCTGCTTACACCTGGCTCCTCTCAGGAAGATCCCAGCTCAAAATGCCGTAGCTGTAGTTTTTAATTACACCCAAAGGGAAAAGTATTAATTATGCCATCTCCTCCTGTGAATTGGCTGGCGGCTAGGGCCTGTTTAGTCTGCCCTGAATGCTGATGATGTAGAGCAGTGCAATAGTCAAGTTTGAAAGACTGTTTGGACAGACACACAGTAAAATAGAATTTCTACTCAGGCTTTGTGGATACATCAGTTTAAAGACAGACCACCTCTTTTTCCACTATATGCTATTGTCCCTTACACACCACAAGCCCAGCAAGAGCCACTGCTGCCTCTGTGAAATCTATGGAGTCCTCATGGTCTCTGTGGCTGGTTTGGTCAGTCGCAAGATTGTATGACAGTCTTGCATCACAAAATGATGTCCAGAATCTCTATCAAACATCCCATGTTTAAATACATCTGATCATGTGTCATAGACCTTTAGCTTGCATGTTTCCTGATGTATTTTGACAGAATCAATTTTCTACAACAGGTGCACATCAGATATCAGCCCTGTGGCACCCTAGGCGTGCCATTGTGCAAGTCTCTCCACTTCAAATGATGCGTGTGGTGTGTAGGGGACGTTGTTGTGTTTTCTTTTTAATATGTCTTTAACAATGTCTTGCATATGAATGAATGAATGCCTTACACCTGTGTGTCTCATTCTAAAACTAATAATAAAGCAGAATTAACATTATTAGAATGGAAAACAACACTGATCTGAGGTCTCTCTCACTCATTGCACTTGTTCTGCAGTTTTATTCAGAGGTGGGCAGAATGTCAGCCCAAACCTTCAGCTGTAATTACTGCAGTTTCACCAAAATGCCAACACCAGCCGCTTACATAGGGCCAACAGCTAACACTCCCATTTCAACCACTTTCACGGCCATTATCCACTATAATTAGAGGTCAAAGTTTTATATACTACTGAGACAATGGCATTTTGTTACATACTGATTCAGCTGGCGAACAGTGAGGGTTTGTATATATTCCCTGCACAACTCGGCTCAACTACATACCCCCAAGAAGCAGAGGCCAGTACCCAACGCATAATCCCGACCTCGATTTCTCACACCATTGATTTTTAAAAAGGTCTATCAATTTTGGTTATTGCCCACTCCTGGTAAGCACTAATACGCTCATGGCATTACTATTATCTCCACCCAGTACGTAAGGTGAAAAACAGCGTTTTGCTAAAATGCATTTCTCTACCAGGTGTTAATTTTTAGGAATATGTCTAAAAGGAATGGAAAATCTGCGTTAGCATTAACCTGCGTAGCATCTGCCACGAACACAGCTGACAGACTCTGTTGACTTTGCTGACTTTCATGGATACGATGCAGTATTTGTGTGTGGTATACGGTTTTAGTAACCAAGGTAACAGGGAGAAAGAACTGTTAAATACATTTTTTAAATGCCAAAGGTTGTGCTTTTAGTTAAAAAACAAAAAACAAAAGCAGGTTGCTGGCCTTGACAATAAGCTTTGTCATCCCCTTGCCCTTATTTGCCCGAATATTTCTCAATACAATGAGATAACAAGAGATTGTGAATTAAGTAGCACTAACTGTGTGGGAAAGAATTTTTTTTTTTAAAACCCTCTCAGCCCAAAAATTCCAATCATGACTCACAGGGCTCTTAAGTATGCAAAATAAAATACAAGACGCCTATTGTGGTGTGTTCTGTAAGGCATCCTGGGAAATGAAATAAAATAAACTACAATCAACAAGCGGACCATGCGTTGCGTCCATGGATCTAAAGTCGTTGTATGTCAATGTCGTGTCAATGGTTATGCACGTCTGTGTGAGCAATAGCATGTGTGGCACGGCAGTGGGTACCACGACTCGATGCATGCGTCAAAAGCAAGAGATTAACTTTTTCTTCTGGAAGCACATGCGGCAATCAGAGAGTGGTCACAGGGGACACAAGCGCGCAGCCAGAGAGTTCTCATTCTCCTGTGACTGTAAATATGTGCTATTTTTTTTTTTTACAATCAATAATTATATATATTGACCGATATGAATCACTTATTTTGTGATATAGCCCTACGTTCGAGTACGTACAGCAAACAACAAGTACACGCAGTCACACACCAGAATGCATTTCATTGGTCCAAAGAATTTACCAATGAAGAGAATTTCTTACAAAATATAAACAGACGTGTCCGCTCCCGGCAGAAAGGAAGAAATGCACTCCCGACCTGAATGGGTTAAAGTAATACATCACTTGCCCAATGGGGCAACTTGCTAAGACAGCGCGCTTGTCCGTCCCAAATCTTTAGTTGCCCCGGGCGACAATGAGGAAAACAGCGCAAGGTTCCCCTATCTGCCGGTGCGGGCAAAACCTGTCGCCCAATTCATGTTCAGGCTTGCTAGTGGATACTAATATACAGAACAATAAATCAACTTTTAATACAATTTTAAACCTTGTTTATCTTGTTTTAATGTCCTGTAAATTATTATTGGTGATTATTTATTATTGTCTATTTTTACTAGAAACACTGCATTGAAGAAAAGTTTTCACTCAAAATAAGAGTGATACTAGGCTGCAAGAAGCTCCTGTGTGCGTTTTTCCATTGTAACTAAAATATAATACATTCTGAAAATAGAGGAAGAAATTCAGTATGTACAAACGTTTATCATCTCAGATTTTAAAAAAACACAAAAAAACATATTGTAGGGTGAGAAAATGTCGATATCACACATAACTTAAGTTATGTACCTGATATCGGAGAATTGGATAAAAACAACCATGTAATAAATACAATAATTGATAATAGCTTTATTTAGGGGCACCAGGGAATAACTCCCAACTGTTAACGTGCATATGACGTAACAATATCAATTAATTGGCTCATTTATTGATTAAGTAATCTCATGAGTCCTTTTATTATTTAATTAGCTAATTAGTCCAATTGAATTCTTTTACAAATCAGTGACCCAATTTCTGGAGTTAAAAGTACAAATATCACTTTCAGACAAAGATGGTTTTGTAGATTTAATGAAGTATACACAATACAGACTAGATATGAAATATGCAAATTGTCATACCCAGGGAGGTCTCGTCACTCCGTGGTTCCAAAGCAGACTGGGTTGTCTTCCCTTGTTGTAGAGTCGTTGGGGGAAGGGTGTTGCCATGGCACTTATCTTAAAACATTATTGCCCACAATAAACCTGAACCACAAGGATTTACACACAGTTGAGACAGAAGTTTATAATATGTCTCAATATACAACAAAATGTCTTTGATTGAGGAAAGAGGTCATTTTAATTTATCCTACAACCCCCCCCTTTGTGTCCAGCTCCGCAAACAAAGCGAGAGGTTGACACAACACAATTTTGATTATGACCGATGACGAACGTTCACTGTCCAAGTTCTTTACGGGGTAGAGCTCTCAGCACGAAGTAGAGCTCTCAGTAGGAGGCGGAGTTCTCAGCAGGAAGCAGAGCTCTCAGTAGGAGGCGGAGTTCTCAGCAGGAAGCAGAGCTCTCAGTAGGATGCGGAGTTCTCAGCAGGAAGCAGAGCTCTCAGTAGGATGCGGAGTTCTCAGCAGGAAGTAGAGCTCTCAGTAGGAGGCGGAGTTCTCAGCAGGAAGCAGAGCTCTCAGTAGGATGCGGAGTTCTCAGCAGGAAGTAGAGCTCTCAGTAGGAGGCGGAGTTCTCAGCAGGAAGCAGAGCTCTCAGTAGGAGGCGGAGTTCTCAGCAGGAAGCAGAGCTCTCAGTAGGAGGCAGAGTTCTCAGCAGGAAGCAGAGCTCTCAGTAGGAGGCGGAGTTCTCAGCAGGAAGCAGAGCTCTCAGTAGGATGCGGAGTTCTCAGCAGGAAGCAGAGCTCTCAGTAGGATGCGGAGTTCTCAGCAGGAAGTAGAGCTCTCAGTAGGAGGCGGAGTTCTCAGCAGGAAGCAGAGCTCTCAGTAGGATGCGGAGTTCTCAGCAGGAAGTAGAGCTCTCAGTAGGAGGCGGAGTTCTCAGCAGGAAGCAGAGCTCTCAGTAGGATGCGGAGTTCTCAGCAGGAAGCAGAGCTCTCAGTAGGAGGCGGAGTTCTCAGCAGGAAGTAGAGCTCTCAGTAGGAGGCGGAGGCGAAGTTCTGCTGTAATAGAGCTCTATTGCTTATGTCACAGAGTTGGCTTTTAGTTTGTCCTAACTGTGTTTGAGACAATGCCAGGAGTTTTATAGCTAAGTCTGTGTGTATGCTCTATCTAGAGTTCACTGGAGTGGTTTTATTCAGATTAACTGGTAAGAATATTTGTCTGAGCTTTTCCATTCTTTGATGGAGATAGCTAAGGCTATGGTAATAGCTGGAGGCAAAGATGCTTGTATTAGCTAATGCTAGGCTAGTAGTTGGAAGCTAATATCTGTAGCTATATGCTGTTATAATTGACAATAGAGAATGTATAAAATTTAATCTTCAAACAATTTGGAGTGTTGTTGAGGGAGGATACTTTCACTGAGACAATTCAACGTGGAGCCAAGTCTTACTGGCTTGATTTTGCCGGAATAATGACTCTTATTTGAGCATAGATTTTCCTAGAAAAGTGACTTTGAATCTCAGATATTCTTCTGTTTGCTCTTTTGGTAGAGCGAAAGTATAAGCAAATACGCGCAACTGGAAATTATTAACCAGTGGTGGCTCGTTTTACAACTTGGTTTGACGATTTACATGCTGGACTTACTTGCAGCGATTTTTGCTTAACCGTGCTTGTGTGGGTAGCTAATCTCACATACAGGTCTTTTGCTAAAGGTTAACGGAGAGTCGCGTTAGACCTAGCTTAAAGATCGTGGGGGGTGTTGATCGGGCCCTGGACATCGCAGGTTGCCACTTACATTCACACCGAGACCCCTTTGATCGAGGGTTTACACGCTGGGGCGTACTCGCAGCGATTTACGTAAAACATGCCTGTGTGGATAACAAGTCCCACTTCAGGATCCTTTGCTAATGGCTAACGGAACGTCGCGTTTAGTCATAGCTTTGAGATCAGGCGGTGTATTGAACGCCCCTGGAAAGTCGCAGGTGGTCATGTACATTTACACTCGATGCCTCTTGGTTTTAAGCTTTACACGCTGGAAATCACTCTCAACCATTACGTCTTGAACTAAGTAAAGGAATAGCGCGTGAATTTGCAGGTGTGGTTTTTGGAGATGTTGTTCGAGCACAAAGCCATTAATGACTCCGTAAACTCTGCTGTCATCTCTAACCCTTCTTGACCTTCCAGGAGGTGCTGTGTGAGGGACATCTGAGTGTCTATGGGGAGGGGCCGTGGACCCCCCTTCCCCCTCTCACAGCCTGCAGATGAAGTGCTCTGATTGGCCAGATGCTTTTGGCTCTTGGCACAGGGGTGTGACATTCTGCCGCAAGAGGAAGAGCCATCTTTGATTTGAAAGTGATTTGAATTTGGAGAATTGCAGCATTTAACTTTTAAGTTTTAACTTTAGTGCGCTGGTAATGCGTTGGAGTTTTATGCATGTTTATGCTATACAAGAATAGATACTGTGAGTTTAGATTGGATTGCTCCGGTGAAGTACCTCAGTTTTCTTCGCAACAACAGTTTACAACAAGTTTGTCACATTGAATTTGTATGATTTAATTTCCAGAAATTAAGTTTGTTTTGCCCTCACTAGGGGCGCCATAATATGTAGGGTGAGAAAATGTCGATATCACACATAACTTAAGTTATGTACCTGATATCGGAGAATTGGATAAAAACAACCATGTAATAAATACAATAATTGATAATAGCTTTATTTAGGGGCACCAGGGAATAACTCCCAACTGTTAACGTTCCCACCATGATACCTTCTCCACCGACTCCCACTGATGACTGCTGTCGTTGTGTCCTTGGGCAAGACACTTAACCCCACTTTGCCCAAAGCCCCCACTGAAAAGATCAAGGCTATGCTCACACTCAGAGAGCAGCCGTCCTCCTGTGGACTCACCACCTGCAGAGGGTCAGTGAGGGGCTAGTGCTATGAGACTTGGGTGGCATCTCTGATTGCCACCCCCCCGACCCAGAAATGGATTAAGGGGTAGAAAATGGATGGATGGATGGATGTTAACGTGCATATGACGTAACAATATCAATTAATTGGCTCATTTATTGATTAAGTAATCTCATGAGTCCTTTTATTATTTAATTAGCTAATTAGTCCAATTCTCTTCAATAGAATCTGAAGGTAGTGAATTCTTTTACAAATCAGTGACCCAATTTCTGGAGTTAAAAGTACAAATATCACTTTCAGACAAAGATGGTTTTGTAGATTTAATGAAGTATACACAATACAGACTAGATATGAAATATGCAAATTGTCAAGAATAACATGAAGGAAACGTTGATTTCAAGATACATTGTTAAAATGCTAGGCTAAGGTGAGCTTAGCAAGGCCTTTGCCTATGAATGGATTGGTATAGGCTGAGGCCTGCATGTGTTCAGCCTTGGTAGGAGAAGTATTCTTTGAAGTATAGGTTTTAATAAAGCCAACAGCTGTGTGTAGCAAGAGCGCAGATCATACAACCAGAATAGCCTTGGGTGAATAGCAGTCCTTGGGTCTTGATGGCGTTGGATGGAGGCTTCTTGTCCCCAGGGCCTGGACCATGCGGCTGCCTCATGCGGTCCTCCCACGATCCACAGTCTAGGTGCCAAAACTCAAGCAACTTCTTCCGGTTGAAGCTGGAGGCTATTGAAGGGTTGTGGAAGTCCTCTCAAACGTGGAGCTGAGGTTTGAGGCCATCTAAGAGGCCCGAAGCCCCTTGGTTGCCTGAGCAGAGCCCAGGGCAGAGCCCAGGGAGGTCTCGTCACTCCGTGGTTCCAAAGCAGACTGGGTTGTCTTCCCTTGTTGTAGAGTCGTTGGGGGAAGGGTGTTGCCATGGCACTTATCTTAAAACATTATTGCCCACAATAAACCTGAACCACAAGGATTTACACACAGTTGAGACAGAAGTTTATAATATGTCTCAATATACAACAAAATGTCTTTGATTGAGGAAAGAGGTCATTTTAATTTATCCTACAATATCTATACCGGCAAATATAGGTTATCGGATTTCGAAATCGACCACAATTTCCATATTGAAGCACCTCAAAAACTTGTTTTTAATATTTTACTTTTAACTAGGGATGCACCGATCCGATACTGGTATCAATATCGGCGCCGATACCAGAAAAAATACTGGATCGGATATCTGCGTAGAGAGAGGCGGCGTGCTGCCGATCCATTTTTTTTTATTTTTTTTTTTATTATATATATTTTTTAATACATACCAGGTATCGCACAATGTCTTAAAATACATTGTGCATAATGTACATATACGTATAAAATGAATGAATTAAAAGTAATTTATCAGATCTCACGTACACGTCACTTCCTCGTGGCGCTCTACAACAACAACAACACAGCATGGAGCGCAGGAAAGAATCAGCGTTGTTCACGCGGCGGTAAACTAGCGAAATACAACACGACTAAGCACCACGAGAAACAGCATGGGGAGTTTTTGCATCGAAAGGAGATTACGTGAAAACAACGAGACACAGATGACACTGACGCAGCGTCAGAAAAAGCTTTTCAGCAACAACCCGGAAGTGTTGGAGTTCATCAGTTTGGGCTCGCAGCCCCATAGACCATTTGGAACCCAGGTACATGCCGTCGCCAAATACATATCTGAAATCCAGTTAAAGCTACGGTACTATTATTTATTTACATTTTCATGCAGCGTGTTTTGTTTGTTGTAAGTGTTTTTTTATTCAAACACAGTTAATATAAGTACATTTATATTCAATAAATGTATAAGGTATAATACAGTGTTGGAATGTTTAATGTGAACATTGAGCAGCTCTTTATAGTTGCAGTATTGCACATTTATGTTGAATCCATTTTTATCTGAAAAGTTTAGCGCTTTAGTTCATCCGCTGCTTTTGCAGTTGCTTGAACAAAGAGTTCAATTATTAAATACATTTTAGCATGATCATTTCCGGTATCGGTCAATATCGGTATCGGCAGAAACCCATAGCTCTGGTATCGGTATCGGTAGTAAAAAAGCTGGATCGGTGCATCTCTACTTTTAACAGTAAAATCAAACGCTTTATCATCTTGTATGAGGAACAAAAACATGCTTTTGAAATCCCAGCATACACCTACAGTCTGAAGTACACTCTCATCACTTGTTCTTGGAGGAGGGATCCATGTTCCACACATGGATCCCTCCTTTTTTTGCCCCACAGAGCAGCATACCTCCTCCAGCAGCTCCAGCTGTTCAGCTCAGGAGCTAAACAAGCACTCGGCACTTGTCAGCTCCCCAAAGGTGCTTGGTAAAGCCAGGCTCCTCATAAACTATGCAGTGGCTCTTCCGGTGGTACCCCGCGGCCGTGTGCGGCTGCAAAAGGCTGTTTCCTTCTGCACGGGGAGACTGCTTAACATGGATTTATCCCTGAGCTTTCACCGTTCATTACCATTCCTCACCAAAAGGCAACGGACAGCTTCATTTGCATCCAGACACCCACTGTCACAAACAAACATCTTCTTCAGGTGAATGGGCTAGGCTGTCGGTTGAGGTGGTAAGAGAAGGGAGATTATATGAATTATGTAAGTATTTTAATGTGGGTACGGCAGGTTGACTTTATTCAGTGGAATGATACTTGGCTAATTAAATATAAAAGTTAGTCTCATTCCCACTCATTTCCTCACACACTGAGCAACACAGGCTGAGGTGTAAAAACCATATGCTGTAAATCGCTTGCTAAATAACTGCTAATGGCCACAAGTGGTCCATCCTTCAGGAAAACTGAAAAAAGTGCTTTCAGCTTTAACTGTGCATGCGCCAAGCAGCAAAGATCGTGCAGTGATGGCTGGAACTGGTGTTGCGGTGAGCATAATGTGCTCATGTGGTAAGTTCAGCCAATCGCAACCTTCCTTAGGCTCTTATGGCATGTTTTGGACAAGGCTGGAAGGAATGCTCTGAATCAGGTTCTAAAGCATGTTTATGACCAGGTTCTAAAGCCATGTTTGGGAACGGGCTCTAAAGCCATGTTTTAGACCAGGCTCTAAGGCAGTGTTTGACCCATAGACTGTATATATTAATGGACAGAGTCACGCCTATCTCCGCCGTTCTAACTAATGGGCCAAAAAATTTGCTCTACTGGAGCAATCCAAAATGGCCGCGAGTGGTCCCGCCCACAAGAAAATTGTGAAAAAACACATCTGCGCATGCGTCAGCCGGCGCAGCTCCATTCATTTGAACGAGAGACTTAAAAAATTCACAGCAAGTAAACTAGAGTGGACCAAAAAAATCCACCCCCCTCAGCATTGACACACATGTGGAACGGAGCTTTGGGCCAAGAGCCAACTTTGGGTCCATCCTGTAAAGACGTTTTTGAAAGGTCTGCCAATGCTACATGTTAGCATTGGCTAATTCTACTTCTGGGTCCACCCCCACAGGCCCGGGGTGGTATTGCAAGCATGTCAGCGCACGTCATTTTGGCCACTTTTGAGCTGGGACCCTCCCCCACTGGTTTGACCCTTGGGAAGTGGCCAAACTTTCTGTTTCCACAGTCAGAAGTAAAGGCATGGAGCCAAACTGCAAAGATGGCAACATGCTTCTCTTGACTCCTGCCCAGACAACTCTATTCCTTCTGGTCAAAATGAATCAGTACTTAACCCGCTTTGCAACATACTCTTTTTGCTAAAGTACACTTTTTTTTTTTTTGCTTAAGCAAAGTGTTTCAGAACACTCAAAGACGCTTCACATATCTTTTTTCACAGACAGAAGGCAACTAGCATGTGCCATCGGCCCCTACAACCACCACCAACCATTCACACACAGCCTACACAGTTCTGCTCCTGCTGTTTAATCTTACATTTGACAAAACACATTTTCTGACTGTGGAATGTCTAGTCTTATGATCATACTTATCAAAGTATGAGGTTTTTGTACAGGATTGTAGATTGCTTTGATTTTGTGGTCCTCCATGATCCCTTCTTCAAGTTTGACTGAAATCACCAATCTCAGATAAAAACTTGATAAAATTAGGTGTTTGTGAAACAGACACACTATGTAGTTTAACTTTAGTGACTCCAGTGATCTCCAGTGTCCATTCTATAAAACAGCAAAAACAATTTATGAGAAAGTGTTTTTGATTGCATATCATTTGTTTTATGGTACACTCTCCCACATACAGTGCTGCTTGAATATTTCAAAAAGTACTCAAAATGTACATATTGAAAGTAGAGCCCATGACAAACTATGCCAGAAAGAATGGCCAGTATTCATCCATTAGGTGACACAGCATTTTTGCAGTAACAGTAACTCACATAATAACAAAATGACAATGGCAAACATTATAAATAGAATAGAATACTGTTGTGTGTGTTTGTGCACACATGTGTGTGTGTTTGTTACATCTGCACTGAGTAATTTTGTTTAGTGCAGTGAGCGCTGTGACAATGACCGGACATTCTTGGTGTTGGCTCGTAGATAGTATTAATGATAGTCCACTTTTCTGCTGCCTTGATCCTCCACATGATCTGTCAGCTCTAGAGACGCCTTTACTCCTCAAACTTCCACCAACTAAAGCCTGTTCCTGTCTGTATTCCCCCATGTATCCAACACACGGTTGCTGTTGCAACCTGTTGGCTGAATAGAATACAGCCAATCCCCAGACGTATATCCAAGATAAACGCAGATAAATGGCAGGCAATGAGTTAATAGATATTCCATCTAATGAAAACAGCAGTGGCATGCTTGCACACTCGCATTAGGAGTGTGGCAGGAGTGGGTGTGGCACTCACCCTTGAGCAGGTCGGAGCTGGAGGATGGAGCTCCGTACGAGCGAAACAACATCCAGTCAAAGTCATCATCATCCCCCTGGCTGAAGTCACACAGGCTGGGCTCAGAGTCCTCCTCAAACGTGCACCCGGCCGCTACGATAAAAAAAGACATCAAACATTAGGGCTGAGAATGGATGAGCACAGGCGAAATCTGCAAACTAAGCTTCAAAATGTGTACACCTGTTAGAACTGCTTCACTTGTTATTTTCACACTCCTGTCCGGCAGTTTATGTGAATGTCCGGGTTTTCCTGTTAACTGTCACAGAACAGTGATCCTGTCTGTGACTTCAATTACAATTCAATTCAATTCAATTTATTCTTGTACAGCCCTAAATCACAAGAGTAGAGATTTTTATTTCAGAGAACTTTACAAAACCGTTGAATTTGCCAACAAAGATCAGAGAATCGGTTCAAACAGTTCAAACACAAAGAATAGGTATTGTTCCTTCTGGGGGAGTTGACCAACGTCCATAAACTTAAATGTCCATAAATGTTGAATGTTGAGTGCCCTGGATCATCACCACAGCAATTACAACGGCAACCAGGGAAAGGGAGACGTCATCTCAAACATATTTGGAAGAAAACCAACAGATCTGTTTATGAACTCCATCACAGTACTAACCAGGCCCTGCCGTGCTTCGTTTATTGGTTTTATTGGTGCTTTACATTCTCCTCTGACCAAGACACCATTGCTTTTCACTTCTCCATCTATTTGTCTATTTGCTTTTCACATGGATTTTGGCTCGAATGATGACTAATAGCATTTTGAGATCTGAAATATTAACTATAAAAGCACTTGTAGAGCACAAACATTGGTTAAACACAGATTCACCCTGGATCGAGGGTTGATTCTCCCTTTTTTGTTTTGACAAAAAAATCTGGCTAGGAACTTTCTAAATACGTTGCTTGCAAACAAAAAAAACCCTGAAGATTACGTTACTAATCTAATAATAGAAGTCGAGCTTGTTTACGGTGGGGTCGGCCCGGGCTCATCATGGGAAGGTGAATACGAAAGTGGTGCAGTGGGACAACAGATGCTTATCAGCCCATGGCAACAATCTTGAGTTGCACTTTCAAAACACCAAAAAAGAAAAAAACAGTCTTACATTTCATCAGAATGTATTTTGCTGATAAAAGCGGACTCTTTCAGCAAAATCAAGTAATCACAAATAAAGAGAATGTCAGAGATTTCTTCCCATGCAAATCACCAGCAAGATCACCAGATCTGGCTCAAGCTATTTCCTGCAATTAATGATTGAACTTTATGATAATATATTTTGTTAAAATGTCTGTATAATGCATGTCCTATCAATTGAATTTAGATTTTATTTGTTGCTTGTAAAAGTCTTTCTTTTATAGGTAAAACTCAGATAATTAGAACATCGTTTAACATCACAAAAGTTTGTATGACTGTAACTTAATATGTGAACCCAATATATGATATAGACTCAAAACACGCAACGTGACACAGTCCATTTTCCAATATTCTATTTTTCTGTGATGTGTTATTTGGGTTTTTACACTGTGAGCCAATTATAACATTATAACACATAAAGGCTTCACATTTTTCCTCATCAGTCACAGACCTGAAGACATGTAGCTCCGCCCCTTCTGTCTATCAGTCCTGAAATACTATGTCATCATTGTAATACTATGACCCTGGGTAAGTATTACCCATGAATTAGTTTTGGAAATGTCTTCAGTGAAATAACTTTTCTTTACAATCACATGGCAGTTGTTTCACCAAGTCATTTTCAAATAAAAAATAAATAAATAAATAAATAAAGTTACTGCTCCCTTCCGGTGGTAGCACAGTGATAGAGCAGGCTGGTAGCATTATTTACTGTTCATTCCTGTTTCACCATATATTTTCTAAAACATGAAATAAGCCCAGCAAAGACCAATCCCTTTCACTCTGAAAAAACAAAAGTGAAACTGCTCAATTTAATATTCATTTTGATGGAACTGGACAGCAAAACCGATTATTGTAATTCATTGTGAATGTTATTTTTGTTTTATAGTCCAACACAGACTGTGCTTACCTAACTTCTTCCCTGACCATAACACAGACATCTGCCTTTGTACAGGTTGCAAATATGACACTAGAAAAACATGCTTTATGAGATATTAAACAAAAGAATATGTCTGCTTTTAAAATGAGCTTTTCACGTTCTGATTGCACCTAATGAAACGTTTCCTCTTGAGGACATGTGTAAAAACAACTTTGAACACACTATAATTTGCATAAAGCTGCACAAAGGACCACAGGCTCCGGCAAAAGCAATAATTGAAGCGAATTACCCCTCCTACCAAAACATACCAGCAACAAATCCCAGATCATGTTCACAAAAGACATGGCACAAAAAGCAGAGAATGTTTCAGAAAAGCAGGCGCTGCAGGGAGTGTGTGATTACCATAATACCATACAAACTACCATCCAAAAAGCACATTTCTCAAATTATATTTAATAGCGACGGCTTTAATGGCTCTTGGGTCCTGAATAATGCTTTGCTCTCTGCATCTGTTGCCATATTTCACATTCAAGCGTGATTACAGGTCAAAGATGGATGGTTTGCAGTGGGCAGCAAGAGCACTGTTGATAATAATAATAATGATAATAATAAGAGTGGGGGGAGAATGCAGAAAAGTTTTGATTTTGCAACAATACTTCCCTCCCTAGTTTTGTGTGCCCACATGATGTTTCTATTTTTTTATACTAGACATGAGGCGTGAATGTAGGACAACAAGAGACGGACTGATGGTTGGCAGATATTCTCGACTTATTATCATTGTAGCCATAACTTCCCATTGATGCTACCATCTCATTTAAAAAAATAAAAAAAATCTCAGACAAACAACTGGTGCATCTGGTGGTCTTTACTTACCCGGTTAAAGTGGGCCTAGGCCCAGATCGCAATTAGATCCGGGTTGTAGGTGCTATGCGACTACGGCAAATGGGCTTGGGCACGATTGCTGCAATTGTGCTTGGGCATGGTTGGGAGAGGTTGGCCTGAGCACGCCTCTAAAGCCCAGATGAGGGGGGGTCAATGTGGTCGGTGGTGGGGAGTGGGGGATGAGGTGTGGAGGGGACGTGATATTGTGCGTCACATTACATATTACTGCTGTGCTCGCTGTGACATGCATTTTCACACCCATGCAGTCGCATACTTTCATATTCTCTCTTGCTTGTGTTACCTTTCATGTGAGCCCCTGGACCGTGGTCGAGGGGCGCAGGGGAGATTCGTGGATTTAGGGCCAAAGGGATGCATTTCCTGCGGGGATAACTCTCTTCTGTTCTGACCCTCGCTGTCACAGTGTTGTGCTATTTCAATAACACTTTAGACATTCAAGAATAAGACCTTATTTCACACCAACATTCACTGCTCATACGCCACACTTTTCATTCTTTCATTCTCCTTTCATTTCTTTCAGTGTAAACAGGAAGAGAAACGGAATCTTAACTCAAATCCTGAGGTAGTCGCTGAAGTTAGTATTAGCGCCACCAGCTGGATTGAGCATTGTACTACAGCGCTTTTGGACTGGCACAGTTGAAAGAATAAACCCTTCTGACTGCGGGCCGGCTTCACACCTCTGTGGCGACAATCCGGGCCACTTGGCCTAGTTTGTTTGTAAAAACCTATGTGGCCGTGCCCATAATCTCACATAACAACAACTCATTGTCTAAAAATAATCAATATTACTAGGACCGGGTATCTAACGCGTTAATGAAGTTTAATTAATTACAAAAAAATAACCACGTTAAAAAAATGGACACATTTTCATTGTATTTATTTTTGCACCGCGGAACGTTTCTCACTGGATGAGTTTTAGGCCATGTCCATGCCAAACGCTTGCAGCAGCAAACAGTTTTTAAGGCAGTAAGATCCATGCTTCTTGACTGATCAGAGGTTGCACGATTTGTTTGTTGTTGTTTTGGCACATATTGTGACTTCACTTTGCCACAGTTTTATTATATATTCGTTTATGATGCTTTGTCATGTAGATGACAGGTGCAAACAAACACAAATATCTGCGGTTTAGCAGAGACCCGGCTACGTGTGAACGGGACCGATTGTACTGGAGCACCAACTAACACAACAAACCACAGTGGCACAGTGAACATGAACAAAGAAGCTGACGCGGGTCACATCAGTTGGCCCCGTGGATGGGAAAAAAAATACTTCTCACTGTTCTCAGGTCAAATATTTATGTGCGATTAAAATGTGATTAATTACAAAGCTTCCAATTAATTAGATTTTTTACTTTTAATCCAGTCCCAGGCCTTAATATTACCTATTTGAAAAGACAGTGGATGAACCAATAGAATCAACAGCTCTGGTTATTGATTTTAGCAAAAAAATTAAACAAACTTAATCTGAAGGTGCACAAGCAGACTACTAATGAAGTATGAGGTTTGTAGTACAATTCTATTAGCCGAAATGATGGAATGAAATGTAAAGATAGCTACAGCTGCTAACTGGACAATTGCCTTTCACGGGGAGTTCCAGAGGTGCACCACATTATCTTTAGATCTGATATTGAATTGAGGCTACTATAGAGGCCATACTACAATGTGTTCTCACGTAACCTCTCTTCTTTTCAAGTTCAAACCAGTTAAACCCTTGACCAGAATCAAGATGTAGTTCAGAGCCGTGGGGCCCCCAGTGCCTTTGCCTGGAGCCAAACATGTCATTGCAGCACCTAAAGAAAACTGTAAAAGGTGTGTCTATTTAAGTGCAACAAAAAGATATAAGTGCTTGAAGGTGTATTTGAGTGTAGTAAAGTTAAAGGAGCAATATGTAATATTTGCATGTCAAGTCATCATTAAATGACCCGAATATTTCAAAAGTCATTAATAAATCATGTTCTTTTCAAACACATCTTTAACTGATAACAGTAGTTCATCCGAGATATTTGAATATCAAAATTAGTTTTACGACCCGTAAAAGTTGTTATTGTTTTGATTTTGATGTCCTACCCTCCGCCGTTTCGCCAATCAGGAAGTGTCATGTAAGTCTGTGATCGGGTTGCCAGAACTCCGTGCGGCTCACTAATCTCAGTGGTAAAATAACATGTGGCGCAGAACTAAAAAAGGTCTTGTTATGACTCTCAAATCATTAAAGGAATAGTTCACCGTTTTTACATACTGACATATGTTCTTACCTTACCTTAGACTAGTTAATATGTACCTGTCTGGTCTTAGTCCGTGCGCTCTGTCATGCAAACGGAGCAAAAACGGGAGCACAAACGCAGCCTCCTCTGTATACTGTATAGTACCCACAAGGTAGCTCCCGCTAGAAGCTACCAAACTCTTCCAAGTGTTCCCTATTAAATGTATATAGTTACGTGACGTGTTACACTGCAAAGTATAGTAACACAGAAATGTAACTGTCGATTTTCTCAGCGGATAAAACGGGTACTATATTGTGAGGCGTAGTAATCTGAGTAGCGCTACGTCCGCGCACTAACTTCCCTCCGGAGACTTCTCTCTCGCTCACTTCCGTCAATAGAAGCAGCGTGACTTGTAGTACGGAGAGAAGTTAGTGCGCGGACGTAGCGCTCCTCAGATTACTACGCCTCACAATATAGTACCTGTTTTATCTGCTGAGAAAATCAACTGTTACATTTCTGTGTTACTATACTTTGCAGTGTAACACGTCACGTAACTATATACATTTAATAGGGAACACTTGGAAGAGTTTGGTAGCTTCTAGCGGGAGCTACCTTTTGGGTCCTATACAGTATACAGAGGAGGCTGCGGTTGTGCTCCCGTTTTTGCTCCGTTTGCATGACAAAGCGCACGGACTAAGACCAGACAGGTACATATTAACTAGTCTAAGGTAAGGTAAGAACATATGTCAGTATGTAAAAACGGTGAACTATTCCTTTAATGACAAAACAAAGACTAAAACGAGGATTTATATCGGGACGCCTTTGAACAATTGAGACAGCTGATAAAAGTTTACGTGTGATGCAGATTTTGTTAGTTTGAGTCCGTTCTTCACAGCGTTTCTACTCGTGTGAATCGGTGGTCTAGTGGTCAAAACTGTGCGCTTACGATGCAGGAACCCGGGTTCGATTCCGGGCTATGTCTTTTTGTATTTATTGCATGTTATCACATTCTATGACAGATTGCTCTAAAAACGGTAAAAGACGAAGGTCAAGGCGTTTTTTTGCAGATTATAGCTTAATTGTAAAAATAATCATTTCAGACCACATGTACCCCAATTAAAATAATGTTAGTCTCTTTTTGATGTGGGACTTTTACATGTTTGTCTAAAAAATAGGGTATAAATAAAATTGAAAGGTGATATCCTCTTGAGCAAACCCTGATGTTGATACGCTGAAGAAATACGTTCCAACATCCATTCTTCCCACTCCTATTTTGAACATCAATTTCTTATTTATTTTGCATAAACTATGTATAATTACATTGCTTTTATTTTGTTTTTGTTTTTTATCTCAAATGTCCAAATAATAATAATAAAAAAACATGAATCAAAACATTCATTCAGCATTAGCACGGCTGTCATGGCAATGTGAATGGAGACGGACAAACAACTGATAAAATATTTCCCTGTGTTTGCTGCTGGATTTGGTGTGAATCTGGCAACCTGAGTCAGGGAGAGTGGGAGAGGACTACAAAATATTGACTGTAACTGCAGTACCACTTTTGGCCAGATTTTTACATATTGTTCCTTTAAAACAAAGATTAGAACAAGTGTTATGTGTTGTTTTACCATTCTGAACTGAAATAAGACAAAAATACAGTACTTTTTGTCTAAATAATACATGCTGTTTGTTGTTGGACATAGAACATGTTTTATTTAGGAAAAAAGTAAGGCACACCAGCTTTAAAGAAGCAGTATGTAAAAATTCGGCCAAAAGTGGTTTTGTAGTTACAGTCAATATTTTGTAGTCCTCTCCCACGCTCCCTGACTCAGGTTGCCAGATACACACCAAATCCAGCAGCAAACACAAGGAATTATTTTGTAAGTTGTTTCTCTGTCTCCATTCACATTGCCATGATAGCCGTGTTAATGTTGGAACAAATTTCTTCAATATATCACCATCAGGGTTTCCTCCAGAAGAGTGGGATATCACCTTAACATTTTTTTTATTCCCTATTTACATGTATACAAGTCCCACATCAAAAAGAGAAAATTATTTTAATTGGGATAGCTGTGGTCTCAAATGATTCATTTTACAATTAAGTTCTCTCAATTATAAAAAAAAACACTATCATTTATGTTTAATGGTGAAATTGTCATTATTGCTGACTCATTGAGTACCAGAGCTTTTTCAGATCAGGGAAGTGCATTCTGCCGGTGTTTTCAGGGGATTTGACCTAACTTTGAAGAGCCACAGAATATTCAGTTATTTGACTATATGAACACCAAGCCAAATGAGAGATTAGGCTTGTTTTTACCTTTTACCGTTCTTGAGCAATCTACCATAGAATATAATATATAGTTTAATCCAAAGCACATCTCGCCCAGACCCGAATCCAAGTCACCGTCGTGTAAGCGCTGTGACAAAACTCACGTGTGAAATACGCGTGTTTTATTTTTTTTTCCCCCAGTGATGCTGCAATGACCCAAACAACCACCAGGTGGCACTTGTGAGCAGTGCCACCTTGAGCTTTATGACACCCAGTTATGACTGGGTGTCAAGCTCAAGTCTTTGGCGCAGGAGGACCTGGGTTCGAGTACAAGTTAAAGACTTTTGATACAACTCCACAATCAGCACCAAGTTATGAAGATAAAATTATTCCACTTTTGTACTGGCTTTTTATCTTTGCAAGGTTAGGAACATTGTCGGAAAATCTTCTGCTTTTAACCTCTTAACTCCCACCTGAACCGAGCAAGTCTTAAAAAAAAAACTTAGTAATTAGCAGTGTTGTGCCAGTTCACAGCTTTTCTGAACTAGTTCAAGTTCAGTTCATACATGCCCAAAGTGAACAGTTCACGTTCAAAGTTCACAATTTTAATTCTGAACTAGTTCAAAATTCAGTTCATTTTACTTTTTTCGTGAGATACATATTTTTTTCACACTACGAGCTATATATATATATATATATATATATATATAAAATCTCTCCTGTACACCCACAGGAGGAGAGCCTTTTGACTATTACAGACCAGATTTACATGGTTTTCAATGGGAGCAAAACGGAGTTGCTGCATCTCTGCTCATAAACTACAAACAGTAATGCGCTGCAGTGCGTGTGTCTATACTTTATGTCAAATGTAAACGGTGTAAACTGTGTCGCTAACTCACCCTGTGTTTTCATCACGGCTCAGGCACATGTGAAAAGCACCAGCTCACAGCGCCGCACCGCAACACGGAGTCGGGGTGCGTTCACAGACGGTGGAAACCGCAGGATTTTTTAGATTTCGGCGGAAAAAGTGCGAGAATACAGGAGGGAGGAACTATCTCTTGTCGCGTTTCAAAAGAGAAAACAGATTCCAACGTTTATAGTGATGTCTGCCGTTCATGACACATAAAATGAACTAATTCACGTTCAAGTTCTTTTCTTAAAAATGTGTTGCGTTCAGTTCAACGTTCACGAAAAAATGAGCGTGTTCAATGAACGCGTTCTTTTGAACTCGTTCACGCACAACACTGGTAATTAGGCCAACACATTTAAAATAGTTGCTAGACTGTAGTAAACTGTTGTAAACTTCACAATCTGCAAGTTTAACATCACACGAAAAGTTTTTATCCGCCTTCAATTGTCTCAATTTTTCAAAGGCGTCCCAATATAAATCCTTGTTTTAGTCTTTGTTTTGTCATTAATGATTTGAGAATCATAACAAGACCGTTTTTAGTTCTGCGGCAACATATTATTTTACCAGTGAGATTAGCCGCGAGGAGTTCTGGCAACCCGGATCATGGACTTCCTAACTGGTGAAACGGTGATTTAGTCTGCAGTACCACGGGTGCCCCCTATGCCCATGGGTGGGACAGCTGTAAGCTATACCCTATCCAGTTATTATTATAGATCCATGGCCTTTACCCATGGAGCACGCTGGGCTCAGCCTGCAAGAGCATGGGCCCGCCTGCCTGTGAGCTCACTGTCTGCAGGGGTGGGGTCTATGGGGGTCAGGGGCCAAGATGTGCACACAACATTTGGCTGTTGGGACGTGGAACCTCACCACACTGGGGGGTGGCTGAGGTTGTAGAGGAGGTTGAGATATATCGCACACAGTTAGGGCTCTGGAACCCAACTCCTCGAGATGGGTTGGACCTTCAAATTTTAAGAAGTTTCTTACAGGAGAGGCGGCGAGCTGGGGTGGGTGAGTGAGTCATTGCTCGCCATCTCAGACGCCACATGTTGGAGTTCTCTCCGGTGAATGAGAGGATGCGTCCTGTCCTCTTTGGGTGGGGTCTCTCAGACAGTGCCCTCCAAGAGGGCTGGGCACCCTGGGAGGGGTACTGGACAGGATTACAAAGACCATGTTCGAGAACAAGTACTACATCACTGTGAACATTGCAACCTCAGAGCTAATGACTTATTACCCTAATATTCTTGCACTACTGAGGATGCAGTAATTCATACTTCAAGATAGATTTATTTTTTTAAGTATACTTAATATTATTTCATCTTGTGTTGTGTGCTCCTTTACATAATGAAGGAATGAAGGTTTAGATATCATTTTCTAGAATATTATTCTGAACAGTTCAGCTATTTATTTTATGTTGAAGTATTTCTGATCAAATGTAAAGAACGTAAAAAATTGAATGAGGTGTTTGCATTCTTGAGAAAATTAGCTTTGAAATAATTGGCTGCATTTGGCCCACAGGCCTGGCCAAGAAAAAAATTCATAATGCAAAACTGCATAAAACTCAAACTCTATCTACATTTTTGGTGATGTATCGGCCCACTGGAGGATAGCATGCACCAAGAGAGGTTGCCTCATGGTTTGATTTATCGGCTGGTGTTGGGACGGCACAGCCTGGATGCTGCGGGTTAATTGTGGTTCCCCTTATGCGGGCCCTGAGCCACCCTCACACTGGTACTATATTATCCTGCTTCTTTCTGTAGATGAAGCTGATACACAACAACACGCAGAGGGACTAGAAGCTGGAGGGGATGTGCTTTCAAAAACACGCGTCTGGACACAGTATGCTGCCCTTTAATAACAACAATTATAGAAATGGTATATTGCCAGTGTGTGCAGATAGGGACATGCAGTTCTGGGTCAAACTCTAATGCTGTGTTGCATTTTATGGTAAGGCTTCTTTCTCACCCACTTTTTACCCAATGCATGAAGATTTCAGAAAATAGAATCCAATGTAGGGCACATACTCCATTGAAAACGCATGGGGAGGCAGTTTTAATGCTCTATTTGTGCCGGCGCAACACATTCCTTGGTTAGTTTTCTATGAGAAAACACACTATGCAAACTCGACTTTTAGGAATCTATAAGCATACAACATTTTTCAAAAACAAACTTGGAGTTGTTGTTAGATCTATCCACGCTTAAATCAAAAACTTCAGGCACCAACATGCCCCCTTACCCCGGCTGTATAAATTTTCCTGTCTCAGTCCTGGTATGCTCTGAGAAATCCTTAAGGCCAATTAATTGAAACGCAAAAGTGCTTTGTGGAAAAATTACGCATTGCATTACATCCAGAGATACTTCTTTGGAACCTGTCTTCTGTGATTGAAACAGCTGTAGAGGAGGGATAAAGGTGTTCTCCTGAAGCACAGGGTTGTCTGGACTTATATCTGTCTCCTTGCCTCCCTCTGAAGTCGCCCTTTCTTGGACCAATCACAGCCCTTGTCATATGTGAGTGTCAGAACAGAGTGGACTTTTGGAAAAAAAAGTGTTGTGCACCCGGAGAGGGGGAAAAGAATCTCTGTCAGCTCCCTTCACTTAAGTACCTTTTACACAGAACCTAGGGAATATTAGGGACCAGTATGTGGCAGTGTTGAAACTAGTTATGTTTATTGGTTATATCACAGGGACAATGTACAAAAACCATTAGTCTTCACAAAAGAAGAGATGGTTTGCACCAGTTTTAGCTGCAGCTACTTTCCATCTGTAGTACCTGCGCAGGTGAACACACTTAGATTCACACATCACAAATATAAAAGCAAACTTACCTTACACAAAAATATAGTCATATATATGTTAAATGTTTTCCTAAAATGACCTGAAAATTTGAATGCTATTAATGTTCATCGATGTTCGTTGATGTCTAAAATGTGCTTTTTCAATCTACAGACAATTTCAGACTGTCCGGAAGCTAGTTCCACTGTTTAATGGTACGACATGACAAGGCCGATTGTGCAAAAGCTGACGATCTTTCTGGAATCACACCGTTTTTGTTTACAGTGGACCGAGTTGATCGATATTTTTGTTCAGAGCAAAGTTTAACAAAGATTTTCAGAGGAGGTGGAGCTAAATTATTTGTGATTTTGAATATGCTTCTTAGATTATTGTATGGTCACAAAATCAAAAGTTGTGTTTATTTAGAAGTTGTTCCCATTTGTCACAAAGTTCATTGTTAGATAACTTGCTAAATATAAGCTTGTCCCCTCCTCGTAGTTCTTTCAGCCGTACGAAGCCCTTAATTTGAGCTTTGGCATCTCTTCTGTTTACTTGTATAATCCTATCTAATTTGGGTGTCAGAAATGTACCCAGCACAATGCCGGTGTCAGTGTTTATCCCTTTATTTGCATATGGTTTGAGCATAAGAACTCTGCCTGTAAGCTCATTATAGGGCGACCTCTCCATCAACTTCTACTTGAATAAAAGAAAGCAGAAGCTGGGAAAATGAAAGCTCTGTGTGTGCCTTGTCTCCCCGTATCAGCACTAACTAAGGTGCTGTCCATGTTTTGTTGTGAATCAAAGAGGGCTACCATCAAAGAGGCATCTCCCAAAATGAACGCTCTCCTCCTCAGCGCTTTCAAAGAAAACATGACCGCTATTAAACATGAAACATAAACCTTTGATCTAAAAACACAGATCATATTTTTGACTGCTTTGGAGTTGGAGTCATTGCCACAGGAGCACAAAGCTGCTTAAAACACAGATAGTATAATATTAATATCAAATACTAATGACGCAATGTCATGCGAACTGTATGTCCTACATTTCACCTGTTCAGATGTCACAGCCCAAAGCCAGAAGATTAAAGTCAACATTTCATACAAGATGACTGCAGTTTAGGACCATGTAAGCTTTGTTTTAGTTGTCATCTATACTCTTAAAGTTAAAGCATGTAGCTCCGCCCCTTCTATCCAAAGGTTCCTGTGAACCTTAAGCTTTGACATCACGCTCAGAGCAGTTGTCCGCCATTAAACACAAAACCATTGCCCCTAAATAGAAATGTCTCAAACAAAATTATGTTCTTTACAATCACAAGGCTGTTTGTCAAATTGTCAATTGAAGGTTAAATCAATATTTACCCTTCATAAATGCTTCACAACACATCCATCATTTTCTACTTTCTATAATACCTTCCAAAAATAATGCATAATATGTCCTAATTAGGTAACAAGTATCATAATATCGTATAGCAGACAGAAGTTCCAGCCCAGCTCCTATCACAATATAATGGGAAAACCTTTCACAAACCCAGACCTCACAGAACATAGCATATGAGTTCAAGAAAAAATATGGCTCTATTCTTTGAGACCAGTAAATGAATTGGAGCGAACATAAAATCAAATAACGTAAAACTCTCTCTGCGTCACTGAAAATTATTGTAACCCTTTCAAAGCAGGATCATGATGAGGAAATCAGCCTATTTGACGAGTTTTAAAAGTCAAACTCCTAGAATTGACTGCTTCCTGCCGGTGCGTCGTAGAGCCTTTGGCCAGAGCCTGTATAATCAGTAAAGTGGCGTTTTTTGGACTAAATGCAACAATCAATGACTGAATGGACTTTCTGCACTTAGAGGTGTGAGCTTTGAAAAGGTTGTGTGCTATTTGTATAACTGTGCTGCCTTTAAAGAAGAGCTACGAGCAATAAAAAGACCCATCATTTCACAAATGCATATCGTCTTGTTTTACAGATGTATCTTTTTTTTTTTTTCCTGAAAAGTCAGTTACTATTCAAGCTCTGTAGAGTGAACCTTTTTGAAGGCAAGCAAAGGAGGTTTATTTGTTTAGCACAGTTCATACACAAGGCAGCACTGGTTAGCACCCCAGCAGTCTTCTCCCTCATCATCGATTCAACTTTGCAATTTTAAAACATTAACATTATTTAAAACAAAACAACAGAACTGGAAAAAAATGTTGGGGTGATTGGTCATGTGGGGAAAGAAAGTCTGAAAAGGTGAGTTTTGATTCTGGATTTCAACAGGGGAAGAGAGTCAGTGTTGCAGAAGTCAGGGGGGAGGGGACTCTAGCAAATAATTGCAGTCTTTAACTATTCACTATTTTGATTCAACTAAGAAATCTTTGGGAATTTTTACATTTGTTATCTATATTTCTGTTCAAAGACGCTTTACATGTCATTATTAATTCATTCCATACACAGTGGTGATAAACTTCTACTGTAGCCACAGCTATTCCGGGGCAAGCAAGGCAACCAGTCTGTGCCATCTGCCCCTCCGACCACCACCAACCAAACACACCAGACACATTCTAGGCAATGTGGGTGAAGTGTCTTGTTGAAGTTTGACGCTTTATCGCCATACCCTGCTTAGCTTCAGAGGTCTGACAGGATCTGGTTCTCACATGCAGGTTGCGCCACACAATTTGTCTGGTCTTGTTTTAATGTTCATGTTCCTACAGTAGAGCACCATACATACAAGTAGAACAAAATAACCAAAAATATAGGGGGAAAAATCCTGAATAACATCAACAAAACAATGTATTGTGAATATCAAGAGTATAATCTTGATCTCCACTTCACACGGCCTACAGCTTTTCATAGGGATAAAAACATTCCATTCCTCTGGCCAACTGGACTGTAGAGAAATCCAAATTGATCATTGTTTGTGAAGGTTCAAAAGAAGAAAAAAAGGTCAGGCAAAGCTACGTAATCTCCGCTTGTAGATTAATATTGTCGGCTTTATCTCAAATAACAAGGAGAATGTCAGCAACCAGGCCCTGTAATAAAAGTGATGCGAGGTGCAGTTCAAAAGCTTTGTTTGTAATGTCAACTTATCCTTGTGCTTCATTATATATGAGGCCAGTAATGAACACTAAACCTCTGAAGCCTTTCCTGTTTTTTTCCTATAAGCAAACAGGTGCATTCTGGGAAGACACAGACGAACAGAGCGTTGATTGTCTGAAGCATTGATCACCACTGTTTAAGATGCACTTGAGGTAGGAATACAGATATGCTGATGAAAAGCTATGGTCTGAAACCTAAATCATTTATCTGAATCAAGACTGGAACTTTCTCATAAACAATACTTTTTTAACCCTTTTCTCTAAAAGTAAAAAATGTGTCGGACCACAACATGCTGTATTAATGTATTTTTAAAAATATGTTATTCTTTGTGTACTAAGAAAGAGCACTGTGAGTCACTATTTGGCTCTTTGGGCTGACATATGATTGGCTGAGTGAGGGTGGACCTCTCTTTTTCAATTTTCTGTTCAGACATGGCAGAAGTAGAAGAAGTAGTACTACTTACTACTACTAAAATACACATAAAAAGCAGTGTGTCAATAGCCTGGTCGTACCACATCATAGTACCAATTACATTCCGTACTAAGGTCTGGAGGTGATCCATTGAGCTCCGTTAACACAATTGGATCTGAGTTTACCGTGACGTATGTAATGCGAGTGAGTTGTTAGCAATTTGCATTTAGCCTAGCCATCTCCTTTGCCGCTAACGGAGCCCGTGGGGAGTAGCGCCACAATATTTGCCAGCAATTACATTTGCTAAACATTGCTCTTGCTCTGGCTTCAATGTCTAGATAGAACCAGACCGGATTACTTTACTTTCCCATTCTTTGCCATTGCCAAACTACAACCTGCCCGTTCGGCGCAAACTCTTGACATCACATCTAACTACAACACCCGCCTCCCGCGCTCGCTGATTGGCCAGATGGAATTCAACCAATGTAATCACAAACACAGGGAACAGACCCAGACGTTACGTGCAGGGAAATGATGATTGACCGGAGTGTACGGATGGCTAAGGCCAGCCAAGTGTGTCACGTGGAGAAATGAAGAAAAAGGGAACCCAAAATGCAGGACTGAAAATCAATTAAAAAAATCCAAATCCAGAATGACAACAAGCACAAAATCCATAAGAAATTAGGGCGGGGCTAATAATCAACAGGATTGGCAGGAATCTAACTCACACAAGAGACCAAATAAAGTCAAATAAGACCAGGTCAAAATAGTCAAAAAAGTCCACACCATGACAGTATCCCCTCTCAAAGGGACAGCTCCCAGATGTCCCAAGACGCACGAGCCCGGGACGGTGTTGGGGGGGGTCCGAGAGAGTGTTACTGGAAGTCCACAATGGCACATTTCAAATGAACCGTCCAAGACATAAAACAAGAGACAAAGAGACAGAAAAGTCCAAGGGTGACCAGATCAGGTGGGTAGAAAACTGGGGCCCAGTGACGACTTCCAACAGGACGGGGGAACAGAAGACCACCCCGGACTGAGCATGATGCCCATCAGTGGTCCAGACACAGACCGAAGACTACCACCTCAGACAGAAGTTCTTATCTGGTGATGGTTTCAATGGGCAGCAGGCGTAGTACTCAAAACAAAAATCTGTACTTGAAGACAATGTTGAAAGTGGTGTAGCGAGAGCCAGGTGGGAGTGGTAAGCAGTCTGCGGGGTCCCAATATGGACAGACCGTCCATTCTATCACGTGGGGAAAAGAAAAAAGGAACCCAAAATAAAACATAATTTAATAAAATTCAAATCCAGAGTGACAATAAGCACAACAATCCAGAAATGAAACGAGACAGGAAAAACGTGGTAGACTATGGCCCTTATTCATGAAACTTAGGGAAACTGAGGGATTGTATATTTTATATTTTTATCTTTTTTTTTTATGTACTGTGATTATTTATGATTTTAATGCTTTCTTATTTTTGTTCAGCACTTTGAGTTGCCTTGTGTATGAATTGTGCTATACAAATAAACTTGCCTTTCCTTGCCTTACGCAGAAAATGTACACTTTTTGGCATTCATCAATCTGGACGTGAGCGTACGGTACGCAAAACATTTACGCCAGGTCAGGAGGTGGTGTAAATGTGTACGCTCATTTCAACCTTCATTACAACACGTCAAAACACGCATGAAATGCAAGATTTGGACAACAATTACCATATTCACACTGGCAAAATTATAAGCTGCGTTTTCATTGAGCATCATGTGTCGTCTGCTGTTTCTTCGTTTTTAAATCTGACTTGTGTGCAGTATTATTTTGATCTGTATGATTTTTAAAATGTGAAGTGCTTTGTGATCCTGGACTGTGAAAGGCTCTATGCAAATACATTTTACTTACTGACTTACGCAACAGGATGTGTGACCCATCTATTGCTTATATGTGGCAGGCCCTGCGCTGCGTAATTACGCACGGCTATCTGTTTTTCCTCATTCACATCTGGTAAAGCAATGTATTTTTTCATTAGATTTGTGTAAGCCTCACACAGACACACATCCCATAAACTATGGGATGTGTGTATATGTGATGGGAAACCATGGACTATGGTATTGCTCACTCCAAATGTCTCACTGCCCTGTCCACATGTAGCAGTTTATAGACAGGATGGCAACGCGCGTATCTCTGGGCAGTGAGCAGCGATGAGAGGTCGCGCCGCACAACTCCTCAAATGCTTGTCATTCAGAATTTTGGATCCAGAGTTTCCCAGTGAAATCCTGGACCAAAACTTCACAAAAGGTTCTCATCCTTTCTCTCATAGAGATTGCTCCATTGCATTCTCAAGATGCTGCAAACGCTTCATCCAGTTAATGATGAGGCCACCGCTGAGGCTATCAATATTTAGGAATTCATTCATTCATGAATTCTTTATTTACTTCTACAATTCAAGAGAGATTTTTGTAATGTATCAAAAAAGTTTTGCAAATTTGTTCAAAGGAAACGCAGCTGAATATAGCGTAGCGTATATTTATTTTTACATAAGCATGAACAAACAAACGTGCCACAGCACTTTTGAGGCCAAACAGTCTTTTTGGTCAACATCCATGCTGACCTGTCGCAAAAACAGGGCGTGGAACAGGCAGTTTCTGAATATTTAGAATCAGAATCATTTTTATTGCCACGTAAGTAACAGGAGGTCACAGACTAGGAAATTGCTTTGGCTCAGTGCAACAGTCAGAAAGAGATAATAAAAATAAGAATAAAAAAAACACTTCTAAAGAATAAATTTAAATTTAAAATAGAGTTACAGTTACTATTTACAATATACAAGTGCACATGGTGCACACAATGTAAGGTGACAGCAGTACAGTGAAGTAAAGTGACGTATGATGGGCAGTAAAGTGACTTTATAAAGGGCGGGGGGACAGGTTAAGAAGTGTTCAAGAGTCCAACAGCAGAGGGGAAGAAACTGTTCTTGTGGCGGGAGCAATTTCCTAGTCTGTGACCTCCTGTTACTTACGTGGCAATAAAAATGATTCTGATTCTGATTCTGATTCTGATTTATAGGCGTGACTTTCATAAATACGCTAGTTTTGAGCGTGGCACTTACTGTATCAACAGCCGCAGCATGCGCACGCTCAGATCTGTGCGTATCTCACACGTTCATAAATGCCGCGTTGACTCGTGCGTATTTGGAATATACACCCAAAATATACACCCTTTTCTGCGCAACTTTCATAAATGAGGGCTAATGGACGGACAACAAGTGGGGAAAAACACAGGGTATAAATACACACAGGAGACACAGGTGGATCACAGTAGTAATAATCAACAGGATGGACAGGAATCAAACTTAAACTACAAGAGAACAAATAAAGTCAAATAGAACCAGGTCAAAACAATCCAAAAGGTCCACACCATGACATAGTGATACAACACTTACATGCATTTGATTGGATATGTAGCTATTGTTGGTGGTTTGAAAGTCAGGAACCCTAGCTTTAAGTGTTTAATTTGGCATTTTCGTTATTCCATATTTTGTCAATTTTAAATTTCAACATTGAGCGAAAAACATGTTGATGAAACAACACTTCTGTATTCAGACCGGCTGCGTCGCTCACATCAAAGTTCCCACTCACTGCAGACAAAGTTGGCGATCATTGTTTTTCCTTTGTGCAGGCAGGTGTAACTCTACTGCTTGAGTTTCATTTAGTTAATTTAAGGACAATGTGCAGTTACATTATAAAGATGGCCGCACCAGATGTAGCACCATGCTGCGTAATAGTATTGCATATGTAGTCTTTGGCAATACAATACAATACAATCATTAAACATGTATATGAAAATTTAAATATGAATAAGACGAGGAATTTCTCACTTGGTATAAAAGAACACAACTGTTCCATTGCCAAATTGTGCGCACACAAAAACAAAAAGTAAAACTAGAGATTTATTCAGAATGTGTTAAAACTGCATCATTCATTCCATCCATTAAAAAGAACAAATAAAGTGATACATTATTGACAGCCCTATTTGCGTCTCCTTCCCAGTGGGAGGCTGGATATAAAAAGGTGCATGGCAGAAGGCAGTTAGCGGAGTGAGCAGAGAGGAGGCTGATTTGCATTGCGCTGTGTGGCCCGATGCATCAGCAGAGACAGGTATATTTATTCTCCTGCGAGGCTCTCCACCCCAGCACTCCCTCAGCTGCTTCTGAAAGCCATCCATCCGCCGAGCACCTGAATACGCAATGAAATCATGGGGCCCAGCATAAATAACTCAACCGGCTGGTGGCAAAGCGACGGAGAGAGCAGGGGATGGGACAGCCTGGTCTTTGGCTGTTCCAAGTGAAATGTAGTGATAAGACAATGCCTGGAGTCTCATGGATAATGAATAAAGACAGAAATTGAAGCTATGATGGACTGTTCCGGAGCACACTCGCTGCGTTTACAAGGGAGGCAGGGAATTTGGGTACATGTCAGAGTCTGTTCTAAATGGAGAGATCAAAATTAATATAAGTGTATTCAAACCAACATTCAGCATTCTCCAACCCATGCCCCAACTTTACCAACCAAAGTATCGATTGATTTTGTGTCTATTCCTTCACATCCTCTCTCCCATGCATTTTGTAGCTGTTACTTGTGTCACTGTCTCTTGCAGAGACAGAGGCCTGCACCACATTGGACGAGTGAGAGAAGAAGAGGATGCACTTTGCGACAACAATGGAGCCAAACGAGGCATGCACAGTTGTCTTTATGAGGAAAACTGGTCCCAAACTTGAGAAAGGAATTATAGGAGAGAAGCTTTTTATGATCGGATCTGTTGTTTCTCGCTGCTCGGACTCAGATCAAAGGTAAACAACAATAAATACTATCGCTGTACTTTTCGAGTTTCAAGCCGTTCCTCATACTCAGGGTATTATACTACCAGCCCTAACAGGCAATGCATGAGACATTTATGGACATTGCTCATCCCACAACCCTATGCTCTTATGAGTTAATGCAAAATAGCATTTCCTGAGTTCTAATTGTTTGATTCTCTAATCTACTGTTGTGAATTAGTGCTGTACAAAAACAAATTGAAATGAAAAATCCAAAAGGCAGGACATTGTACATCAAAGTGATGTATTACCACAGTAAAAGGTGGAATAATGTATTGGCTTTTATGTGGTGTTTACGATTGTGCAAATGCAATAATTTCATTTCTACTAAATCCTTGTAAAAAACGAGTCCATTCTGAACAGCGAGCTCATAAAAGCTTGTCTCCGATGTCAATAGAATAAAAAGTCTGTAATGTGTTTCTTCCAATATCAGATTTTCATGCTGTTTAGAGGTTAGTGCAGAGGAAAACAAGGACGCCGAGACAAAAGCAACGTGAGATGGTTGTCTGCGCTTCTTTCCATTCGCAAAGTGAAAAAACACATCAATTATTCCACTTGGAGGCTCCCGTGGGCTTCAGGTAGGGGGTAGAGAAATCGCGCCGCTGATCTCTTGCTACTTTTAATTATAGCTTTTCTGAACGTTTCCAAAGGTCTATTTGGAGGCGCTGGGGTTTATTTGAAGAAGGGTGGTTGTCAGCACCTCAGTCTCAGTGTAAAAAAGGAAATATTATGCAAAATTGTGTTTTTTGAACTTTTAACCATGTTACGACAGTGTTCCCTCATCAAACACAGACCTGAAGTTGTTTTTAGCTCATAATATAATGAACTGCTGGCACAAACCGGCACAAACATATCCCCCTACCCTTCTGTCTAAAAAGCCTCTGTTTTAAGATGCATTACGATGTAACAAATCCTCAGACTGACGCCATGGACAGAATAATGCCAAATTAAAACCGCAAGCGCATTACCGAGCAAAGAAGAGGGTGCATCTGCATACAGCCCTGATGGGAGAAACACTAATACTGTAAATGCCAATGATCAGTGAGTGTGCCTCCATTGGATAAAATGGGAATTTTCTTTTCTCTCTATAGAAATTAGGCAAAAACGCAAGTCTGCCGTGCACAAACTGATACAAATTCTACAGCTAACTTTTGATGCTACACTTGTTTACAGTATGTGGAGTGAATTTGAGCCCTGTTGGCATAACAGCCGAAGCTGCTTTGGCAAAGTGTACCTGTAATTCAACAAAATGTTTTCCTGCAAATCGAATTGTGTATGAGTAAACAGGAGCAAAATTGAAATGGTCAAAATTGGGGGGGAAAGTCAAAATTTGCTGCTCCACTGCTTGCACACAATTTAACCGATCAAAATGAAACGACTGAGGCAGAGTTGTTGTGAGTGAATTCAAGTTTTTTTTCGAAAATTATGAACATCGAGTCCATAATACAATTTGTATCTTGTATTGAGGTGACAAATATGTGTACAAATTATTGTAGCTCTAGGACGAACTAAATGCAAAAATGGCAAAATCGAATTGTTGGCGCGAAAAAAACCTGCAAAAACTGCAAAATTCTCCAACTATTCATGCACCTTTAGGGGGTCAAAGTGAAGTTCAATGCGTATAAGAAAAAAAGAAACACTTATTTTCCGATTTTTTTTATTTCTGAAAATCTGTCCTTGAGCAAAAACAATATAGGTTTCATTGGCACATGATACATCATTTTGAAGCGTTTGAGGAGACACGCAACCATTGTATTTTGGTGAATGACGGGCACTGACGCGTCCATCACTCACCGTCACCTCCTGCCTTCACCATTGTGAAAGCAGAAGGCCCATTAATTAGTTCAAAATCCAGTTCTTACAATGTTTCCCAAAGTGGACCCCTAGGATTACAAGGGGACTTGAAATTATTTAACAATGTTATTATTAACTTGAGGATATTAATCACAAGTAGCATTATACGTAATTTTTATGCAAAGTGTCTCAAGAAAGCAACCATAATTAGTTTATTTATATACACTGAACTCATAATGCAATTATTAATAATATTTTGAGTTAGTTTGTAATATTACACCTTACTTTTAATCTAGTTTTGGTTCAGTCCAAGCATACTTGTTTTCTTTCCAAAACCTGGTCTTTGATAACCCGACCATAATGGAGGGAATATAGGGGACTACATATAACAAGATATTTTAACATGGCGCATGCCACGACATTTTTAATCTTTTATTATAAAAGTATGCCTGAAACAAGTTAATAAATTATTTTAATTTAAGTTCCATTTCCATTTAATACACAATTACCAAATTTACCGGTTTTACCACTTGGGAATGGAAATGCTTTGCTCATCCTGACCATCTCGTATTCTAATATACTTCTCCAAATCCATGTTTCCTTGATGGGCCAACATACATTGTTCATAATGCAAGTCTTGTTACAAATCATTTTAATTATCCGGGGAGCTCACCTGTGCTGGCTTCCACATCTGCTCAGTGCGCCTCAAAACGCTTCAAGTGCAGATGAAGATTACAGCTCAAAGTGGATGAATAAATCAACTCTAGTTTGGAGTGTGGATCTGCATGAGATGTGTCTTCCGCGTGGTGAAGACTGTTCCCTCTCTAACATCTGTTCAGCTCCTTTTAAGCTGATGTAAATAGGACACATACACTTATAGCAGGACCACACGTTGACTAAAACTATCTGCAACTCATAGATAGATATGTTATGCAAAAAACAACCGTATTACTGTATATAGGGGTTGATGACAAAAAACAGTTTACACCACTTTTTTACCAGGTAATAAAATATGAATCATGAGGAATTAGTTTTGCTTTGCTTGGTGTGAAGCCAGGATTCAGAAGCTCATGTAGTAATTCTGCTACTTATGTGACAATAGCCTGGCTCACACTAGTGAATATTTTAGTCTGGGAACTGTCTGTTCATCTTCTCATTTACAATTGTCCATAGCCGTTTATTGGGCACTATGAATGTCTATCATTTGTTGGCCTCGGCGACTGAAGAACCACGGCTTCTTGGTCTCGTAAAGTCGAAGCATGGCCAAGTGTGCATGTGTGTCAAGCACTTCACGCTCAAAACCATTTAATCAGATTTTGGGTTAAAAAATTAAACATTACTGCTGTAAACGTGCAAAAGTGCACACGGAGTGCGCTTGATAGGAACTTGAAGCTCATACACTCAGTTATGACAACCATTCATTTAAGTATGACCCACTAGCGGGTCTTGCAGCTAGTAAGAGGTGAATTAACCTCCATACTTGGAATTACCTAAATACTAGTATGTTATTTAATTTGTAAAATGTTCAGCTGTAATATACTGCTTACTAGTTTTACTGTTTGCAAAACATACTCATGGAAACACATTTCCAGAAAAGAGATTCCAGTTTTCTTTTATTTAAGCCTCAGTGTAGAATCCCTAATCTCACTGATGACTGCAGGTCTGATGAGAGAGCTTCTTGATCAACGAGATTCTATGGCTACATTTCTGAAAGCAGCTGCATTTCATTCCACAATTCTCCCGCTTGTCAGCTTCCACTAACACGAGAGCAGCCAATCGTTGCCTCTTTCAACTGCGCTAACTCACGCACGGACAACACAAAGCAGCACTGATGGAAAGGGACAGCTTTTCATTTCGCTGTGAGGATTTGTATTAGGAGTCAATGCAGCAAAAACATTGCAACAGCCGATAATAGTTAAACTTTAAACTTTGCGTCAATCATGGAGAGTGGAACTATTCTGCTGAAATGTTTTTTTTTTTGTTTTTTTTGCAATTTACTGGCTTGGGTTGTCCGCTAAATCAAAAAAAGTGACTGAAGACACAACATGCTTCTGTCTCCTACGCAGTTATCTATGCAGTCTTGTAGTGTAGTGTTTAGTGTTTAGTCTGACCAAATATAGACGTAAGTAGATGACAGAAATACAACTTTATAGGCCGTTTTTTTCTAAATGTATATTCATGGTGTACTTTTAAAAATGATAAAACAGATAAAAAATAAAGATGTAAAACATTTTTACAACAAAACAAGACACTTCACCCACATTGCCTAGAATGAGTCTGGTGTGTGTGTGAATGGTTGGTGGTGGTCAGAGGGGCTGATGGCACATTCTAGTTTGCACATTCTAGTCTTCCCCACAGTGAAAACCACACGCCAATCTTTCCCACTATAATTGATCTAAAACAATGATTACAAAACAAGTCTTCCGTATTCCACCCCTTTCACGACCTCAGCGTACATGAACTACATGTGCATAAACAAGGAAAAGTACAGTAATATGATCCGAAACTGTGCAGCTGTTTTCCCATGCTATGTCTCCTTTAAATGGAGCCACAGTGCCTCAATAACACTGCAGAGATCTATCGCTTTAATTAGCTTCCAAGAAACCTATTAATTTTGGAGGCGTGTGACAGATAATACAAGGAAAGATTACAAAATTTAATATGATTTTATTCCATTTTAGAATTCATTATCTGAGAAAATTCCAAATTGACACTTAGGCAAGATTACTGAAGGATTATTAAAACAGGAATCCCTCATATTGTTGTTTTTATGCTAATATCAAAGATAGGTTTGACGTAATACAGTTAATAATGAAATATTATTCATCTCTGATACCATTTAGACCATTTACGGTACAAACCTATCCCCCCGTCCCTTCTGTCAACATGATCTATTGACAAACTTGTTTCGCTATGAAGAATCCTCAGACTGACATCGAGAGCAGAGCTTTTTTCTCCATTTAAAATTACATTCTGCAAAAATTTTGCTTTTTTTTTATTATTCATGATTATATTTGCCATTTGCAGTACTCCCCCAGTGTGCACCTGATTTAAGTGATTGTTGTGAAAAGAGATTTGGGACCAGCACTTAGGTCTTTCTCCAGTTTTTGGAAACAAAACAAGAATGCTTTATTTTATTTTCTTTTGCTCCTCCCATTAGCCAGTCTTGTTAGACCAATAAAATGAAAATCAAGGTAAATTTAAGGGCTATATCGAAAAAATATTGTCATTGTGCAATTATATGTGATAACTGAATTATTAATAGGTATGAACTTATGCACATCTACTGCGACGGAAATGATTTGTAAATAATTTGTATATATTATTTGGGGAAAAGTACCACAAAAGTCTTTCACACCGCTATCACATATCGCACTCCAAAACCATGCAGCTCACGGAATTTGAATCTAAATCAAGCTATGTTTTATTTACTCTTTATCATTTTTTGCATGTGAGTTTATTTATTAAGATAAACAGAGGCAATGCACAATAAACATGAAACTCAAAAGAAATGCATTGTACTGTAGGGTTTACCAGGTTATAATCTCCACCTGCAGCAGCTGATCTTTTGGAGCTATAGATAAGGTTCAGCACATCAGCTTCCACCAGGGTTGTAATCATCTCTATTCAATTCCCTCTTGCATACCTCAAGCTAAATAACTGCCGGGTCTATAAGCACCAAATCATATCCAACATATTCATGAATCACCCGTCAATAAAACATTCTTTGTGGCTCCATTAAATCTTCGGATGAGGATTTTGGAGACTATGAAGGTCTTTTATGTTGGCTGTAATGTGCGATCTTTTTATTGTTCAAACATAGATTTTTTTTTTTTCATAACCTGGAGTTGGATGAAGAGAAGATGATCTGAATTGAGGGACATACCTGGTCCAAACTAGTGTCAACTCGTTTTTTAACAGGTTTTATGACATTTGTGATATCTTATTGTATCTTTAGTTAGTAATGTGGAGAAAATATCGATGTATAAATATAATCTATGTTGATATACAATTTCTCAGTTTTTTTACAGGATAAATAACCCCCAAAAAGTAATCCCAAAAACAAAAAATGCCACTTTTTTATTCAACATCAAAAAGGTTGTCAGTACAAGTTGGACCAAAGTGCTTCTGCCAATTAGTTTTAATTTCCTGTATACAAAAATTATAATTTGACACCACTGTATGAAATGCCACAGACTCTGTTATGCTACACCACCTTCTTTCACATTCTGCACAATTATTTTTTTTTTGGCCGAGCATGCTTACAGTCTATGTACCTAGCTAAGCGGGCGCCGCCGTGTTGGATGAGCACAGAAAAGGCAAACGAGCAAAGCAGCGAAAGTTAAATATAAACATTATATCAATATATATGATGTGTCAACATTCATATTAAGCTGAAATAATATCTCAATATAAGAGATATATCGTAAATATTGATACATCTCTATGCGCAATCTTAAAGCTACCCTGTGTAATTTTTATCCATGGGTGCCGCTTCAGAACGCTTGTTTAGAGATCCGGTCATTTATCAAACTAATGTATACTTTCCTTGGCAGTCTGGTGAATGACTGAGAGTTGAGGAGCGCAGTCAAAGATGACATATTGTCTTTCAAAGGCTTCCGTAGTACCCTGGACTGCAATGAGCTCAACACTAGACTACAGTAAAAACTACACAGTGTACCTTTTCACAAACGAACTAGGCCAAGTGGCCCGGAGTGGCCAAGTTTTCGCCACAGGGGTGTGAAAACGGCCCGCGGTCACATGAACGTATTGTCTGAACCGTATTGTGCTGTAGTTCAACACTCGGTCCAGCTGGTGGCGCTAATACTAACACCAGAGACTACCTCGTTGTCCTGGTTGAGATCCGCTTCTTTTCTGTTTACATTCTGCAACTGTAGCAAACAGCTCAGTACGGATCGCGTTGTTTAGGGAAAATTACATCTCATCCTTGTCCAAATTTCTCTGATGCAAAGTGCAGCAGTTCAGTGAGTAACGTGTGGGTAACGTGAATGCACACGTGTGTGTTTTTGTGTGTTTGTGTGTGTGTGCGCGCCGCGGACACGAGTGCACACACACACACTCTTTAGCAACGAGGGTAAGAGCGCTGAGAAATGAATGAATGAAAAGTGTGGCGTATGAGCAGAGCGACCACAGACAGCGAGGTTACAAGTGTTTGTGTGTGTTCTGGTGATTAAATAAAGACTGATTCTTGAATGTCTGAAGTGTTATTGCAATAGCACCACACTGAGAGCGAGGGTCAGAACAGAAGAGAGCTATACCCGTAGGAAACGCTTTTCTTTGGCCCTGCAGAGAGACACTCCCCAGCGCCCCTCGACCGCGGCCCAGGGCTTATATGAAAGGTTTAACACAGCGGAGAATACAAAAGTGCAGGGAGAGTGTGTGAAAATGCGTGTCACAGGAAGATGCAATGTGACGCACAATATCAAGTCCCCACCACATCTAATTCCCCACTCCCCACCATCCGCGACACTGACCCCCCTCATCTGCGCTGGGAAGCGGGCCCTGGCCGCAGTTTTGAATCGCGCAAAACTGGAATGCGGCGGTCAGATGGCACCTAAAGCCTAGATCAAACTGCGAAGCGGGCCCTGGCACACTTTAACCGGGCTTTAGGCTGCGCATGTGACCAAGATACCCGATGTGACATGCATTTTCACTCATGTCTCTCCCTGCAGTTGCATACTTTTGCATTCTCCCTTGCTTGTGTTATACCATGTGAGCCCCCGGACTGTGGTCGAGGGGCGCAGGGGAGATTTGTCGCTCCAGGGATAGGTTTTCTACAGTGGATAACCCCCTTCTGTTTTGACCCTCGCTGTCAGTGTGGCGCTATAACACTTCAAATTGTTATTCAACTTTATTTTGAGGCCAAAACACTGGAAGCATTCTTGGAGAAGAACTGTACACAAAAAGCCGCTAGTTTAACTCAAAGCCCGCCTGCCACTTCCGCCGGGCCCCACTGTAGCCAGGACTTCTGGTCTGAACACCCCTAGCGTCTGAAATTTAGAGAATATGCGCCCAGTGTGCGGTCTGAAAGTCGAATAATCATTGTATGTTATGCTTCATGGAAGAGACTTTTTCTTGGCCATTGAGTTTGTTTGCTTTGAGGCTCTGTGATTCAAATGAGGGACTTGGATCCAGTCTCCTCTCATTTCTGTTTTAGCCCTTGTGATCACTTTGAATTGCTTTTTATTCTTGTCGTAGTCAGAGGAAATATGACGAAAGCTACAGTATATATATTTCAGTGGATGAAAGCACAGAAGCTCATTTACTCGGCCCAGTCTTTTTCATCCCTTATAAAGCTGAACTATAGTAATGAGACTGTACTCTGTCTAAAACCACTCCAGCGAATCTTTCTGCTTTCTTCAGCAACAAAATCCCCCTTTTTAATCTGAGCAAATTCTAAAAAGGTGCATATAAGGAATAATAAATAAGTAAGTAAGTAATCTGTATTTATATAGCGCCTTACACAGATTAGAGTCACAAACAAATTATTCTTATATCATAATTTTTTTATTTTTTGTTATATTTTCACTCCCCACAAGAGGGCGGAGTCGCAATACAGGAGGCGCATGCCACACCTGTACATGGGTTTAATGGTAGACAACCCAACACAGACACAGGGAGAACATACAAACTCCACACAGTAAGGTCTGGTGGTGGACTCGAACCCAGGACATTCTTTCTGTGAAGCACATGTGCCAATGAGGGGGGAAACCTAATCGCAACCTCTCTACTATATGCAGTATGTATATATTTTACTCACTATTATTCTTATTGTAACTTTTTCAGTCTCATGTGCATTAAATGACTGTGTGTGTGCATGCGTGCGTGCGTGCGTGCGTTTCAGTCAATCATATTGAAAACGGTCACTGCGCAGAACCGAGAGGACCAGACGATGCCCAAATATAGGCGAGTTCCGTTCATCTTTCGGTCCCTGTGAAGTCCCATGCGCTACTGAGCACAAGCCATTCATTTGAATAGGGCGCCATCTTGGATCACAGGGGCTTGGTCTAACAGCTTAACTGTCAGCTTCCATGACGGTGCTCAATCACCTATTTTGACAATAAACAAGTGTTCTATGGCTTGATAGAAATCAAGTCCATAAACTCTGCTCTGACAACTCTACCACAATAAAACACACATATTAGCCACAGCGTTATACAGGGCTTGTGTAAAGCTCATCTTTAGCATTTGTGGTTATTAGTGTTTTTTTTTTTTTTTTTTTTTTTTTTTGAACCAATGATTACTCTTATTGAATATGGGTATGGATCGTCTAGTGTGGTAGTTTTTTTCCGAACAAAATTAGTACAGATCTGCAAACAGAACTGGCCCAAAGGTATTTACTGTATATAGTGATTGATTAGAGAATCTGTGGTTGTTTTCCTGAGAAAACAATTCTTAAAATTATCGGAAGAAGTTTAGGGCAATATAAGTGGGGTTCAGCACCATACTCTGGAAATAATGAGGTCCTGTGTATTGGATCTAAATTTAAATAAAGATAATTCTACCATTCTACCATTCTACCTTTAAAATGATATACTTTATAAGGCCATTAAATGAGAGACTCCCTGAATAATTCATTTGAATCGTAACAAGATTACATAGTATGGCAAAAATAATGTATTTCTGTTCAAAAACTCAATGTCTAAAGCCTTAGGGCAGTGCAATCACATGGACTGAGCAACATGATCACCAAGAGTCAATGGGTAAGTGATAATATAGTGACTGGTTTGAAAGCTACGTACATTAGCTTTAATACAGAAGTAGCTGAAGCCCGACATGAGACAAACTTTATGAAGACTTGTTGCTGATACAAAGCCTTTTACTTGGAAATGTGAGACAGAGGGAAAGAGGAGAAATTTTCCTCTGACTCTCAGCTGATCAGCTCTTTCCACCATTGCTCAATTATCTGTCGCCAAGAAAAATCAAAACCACAGACTGATGCGTTCCTTATGTGAAGTGAAAGGAAAACCGTCTGAATAGAGAAAGCAGCTGCTCTAGACGACCCGCATGAGCCCCTGAGCACCGTGGACACAAAATAGGATGTTCAGCCGCTGTAAAACTCAAACCCTGGATGAAAAGATGTGCACTGGTGGAAATGCTTAAATTATACAAGGAGAAATACAGCATATTTAAGTGAAATCATAATTTTGAAGGAAAGCTCAGGCTGTTTCTGTGACAGTTGTGCAGTTCAGAACATTCAGTTCCATCAAAGAATACAGAGAAGAGTCTCTTTGGGCCCCGTTTCTATAGTCCATCTCTGTGAAAAAGCTTGCGTTTCTGCAGATAAGACAGCCAGTGAAAGTAGGGCAACGAGAGATATAAAAAAATATTCTTATTGTGATTATAGCAAGTGCAATATCCATATCGCAATAGCGTATGATAACCTAATAATTAATATGGGAAAATCATGTCTTTTTCACTAAATGCTTTGTTTTTTTTTTTTTTAAACTAAACAAAAACCTTGCAGGTGAAGAGGTCTCTGGAGTTTTCACCCATATCTTCTTTTAAATTTTACACCAATTAAATGAACTATCTTTTTTTAGCTTGTATGAACCTAATAACACCTATTGTGACTGAAATGTGTTTAAAAGAAAATACCACAAAAAACATTAGGTATTGGGTATCGGATTGATACTACAGGCTTGTACTCGTACTCGTACTCATAACGGCACTTGTACCGATTCTGGCATCCGATACCCACATTTTTAATTCACATTAGCGTCACGACAGCAGACAGTTGTGGGGCATGTGTTGCCATGGTGATCTCCCAAAGTCGGCAACGAGAAAGCAAGCTACCGGTGTTCTGTCGAGTTGGTCTGCCCGTTGAGATGATCTGGCTCAGCTGTTAATGATGTAATGCAAACCTGCCCATGCGCGTCTCACGGCAGCCGAAGAAATCCAAGATGGCGGACATGTAGTCCGCGAATTGCTTTTAAGAGTAAGAGTAAGAGTTTCGTGTAAAGTTTGTTTTAAGCATTCCACTGCTCCTGTGAAACTACACTGCTGCTGTGTGATCGCTGTCCCTGAGTTGACTGCTGCATACGTCAGGGCCATGACGCGTCCTGTGACTGGTCTGTCGGGTTGATAATGGAAATAATAAATCAAATTTTATGCATGTATCATACTGTATTCAATATGATTAACAATAGTGTGTTCAAACAAAATATTTAATTAGATCGAGTTTTTTCCCCATTCTGGCGGGTTTGTGCGCATGCGCAAATCAGATTTGGGAATACTAGCAGTGTAGTTTCACAGGAGCAGTGGACTGCTTAAAACAAACTTTACACGAAACTCTTACTCTTAAAACACACATATCACAACGCGGAACCATCAACATCTCGCCTCAAGTTGCATTAAAAGTGACATTCGTGTCTTAATTCGTTCATATTTAACTTTTAAAGTAATTCGCGGACTACATGTCCGCCATCTTGGTTTGCTTTGGCTGCCGTGAGACGCGCAGCGCTGGTTTGCATTACATCATTAACAGCTGAGCCAGATCATCTCGACGGGCAGACCAACTCGACAGAACACCGGGAAGCAAGCTAACGGCAAGCAGGCTAGCAGTGAGTGGACAAGATGTTGGCCGTATGGCAGTTTTTTTTACGTAAACGAGTGTAACCAGAGTAAAGCGGACTGTTTGTTGTGTAAGGCAAAACTGTCACGAGGTGGGTCCAAAACAAACACGTTTAACACCAGCAACTCACTACCACACAGAGTAACCTTTGTTAGCACCGGAGCCATTTTGTTGTACCATTTGTATGAGTGGAAAGTCACAGTGGCTCTTATTGTTAACTGTTAAAACAATTGCTAAAATGTAATTGTTGAAGCATTTTGTTATTGTTGAAATGAGATATAAAACATTTAACATTTCAGTGGTATTAGTTTTATGAATTCCCAAGGATAACACAATGCAGTACTCGAACGGGAAGTTTGGTATCGGTAACTATTCGAATTACTCTATTATCCTAAGTTGTCCTTGTTGCTGCTGTTAGCTTTAGTGCTCGCGGCTAACGTTTGGTGGACACTTTCTATATCTTCCTCCATGGTAAGTTTTGTCTGTTTCAAGATTTCATGGAGTAGTCCGCGTTTGAAGGCAGTTTTGAGTCTACTACGCGCTCGGACGGCTTGGGCAACGGCCTGTTGTTAGCTTAAGTTTGAAAATAGTCCTGGAACAACATCAGAACGGAGCCACAGTCCGCAAGACTATGGAAGATTTAACAAACCATTTATTGATCAGTTGCTTATTACAAAAAATCAAGGCTGTGTCGACACTAACAGAGCAGCCATCCATCCTCCTGTGGACTCACCACCTGCAGGAAGATCAGTGAGGGCCTGGTGCTCTGTGAATTGGGTGCAGCCCTGACAGTTACCCCCCTGACCCAGAAATGGATTAAGGGGAAGAAGATGGATGGATGGATGCTTATTACTAAACTATTTCAAAAATGATTGACCAATTTCAATAATCAAGCCATGAGAGAGGATGGAACCTGTACAACGTCTGGAACTGAGGTGTCCCACTCAGGATAATAGTTCTGGTTAGCCAAAACATCAATGTTTTTGGTCTTTTCAACAGCATATAGAAAACTACAGTTAAAGTATTCTTCATATACCATATTGTTCGAAAGCTTTTAACACTTTTAACTTCCGTTTTATGCCAGTAAAGTTCACGAAATAGTTAAGACTGCGTTTTTATAGCCTGTTGAAGTGGGTAACCGATGCATTTTTTCAGCCCTAAGTGTCTGACTTAGGATACACATACGCTACTCGAATCGGTTTTGAAAAAAGTGGTATCGGTGCATGCCTAATAAATATCATTATCACATTCCTTGGTAACACTAGTGCATATCCACCGCTTTGGAGCTGCACAATTATTTGTCCAACATGTGAAAGCTTTGTGTTGAAGCGCCACACTTGGCCAAACCGGGACGTCCAACTTTGTTATAGAGAGGAGACTGTCGTCCATTCTAATACAGCATTCATCTGACTGCTTCAGCTCCTGCTCAGTGCACAGACTGATTCAAAAGCTTCAATTTTCACTTGATTAATGAAACCAATTAAGTATAATCATGTTGGCTTTAAGTAGTTCCCTCGGAGCTGAAACTAATGCAGGGACAGAGAGACTCCGAAAAAGATGGAGGATTAAAGGAAATATAAAGCATTATTTTATGCTTACTGACATATGTATTTGAATTGATAAGGATAATTGTAATTGTTCAGTTCATGTTTTATAATGTGAAATGGTAAAAAAGACCCCTGCATGTACCTCCCTTTTCTACTGTCAGAGAGAGGGTTTGAATGTGTTATTTTGAAAACTACCTGCGGCAAACACAGATTACAGAATCACACAATGCGACCATTTCACATGAGAAATAGCCAACACTTTTTTAAAGGAGAACTTCTCTGAGTATGATGTCATAGTGGTAAAATGACATCATACTATTACAGGGTGGAAACTGCAGCTTTTAGACAGAAGGGGAGGAGCTTGTTTGTGCCAGAAGTTCCTGATATCAGTGTGGATAGACCTAAAAACTTTTGATGAAACAATATTGTAACATGGTAAAAAGTTCAAAAAAGTCATTGTCTCCTTCGCACACATTCAGGACTATGGCAATGTATGGTTTCAAACATGAAAATAGTGAAAAATGTAAAATATATGACCAGAGAGCGCTGGCATTTTGTTTTGGCACTCGGCTGGTTTCATCATCTGACTCACATCCTTTCCAATTAAAGTTCAGAATGATAAAACGCCAATCTGAGTGATGCCGTCTGTACTCACAGATCTATGAGCACACATATATTTTTCATTACACAAATTAAAAAGATGTCCTACTTTTCAGCCATTTAGATTATATCCCTTTTGATTGCCCACTATCACGTGGACCACTGCAACTGACTGAACAGAAGACATGAAAGAGGAAATCAAAGCCAAATGAAAACATTAATCAATATCTTTGTTGTTTAAGTCCACAGTAGCCACTAATTCACTTTAAGAATAATACTTTAACAACAGATATCATGTATTGTTTTGTCCATTTTCACCATGAAACATGATTTTTAGAATATTCACTTCCTGGTTTAAAATGAGAAATCAAAAGTAGAAAATAAAATGTATACTGATAAAGACCTCTTCTTGAATAATCAAACACTTCCATCTAGTAATAAAAGCGTAAAAATCCATTCTGCTTTAATTCAATTTCTTTTCAAGATAGAAAATGTACATTATGTCTGATATGGAATAGGCAGAAGCTAAAACTTATGTGCCTATCCCTTTTTCAATAGTCAACATCAATAGTTTTATCTAACATGGCATGGATTAATTTAGGATTGTCACGGGATGAAAATGTTACCTGGCTGTTAACATGACTAAAAAGGACTTTATTCGCTATTGCATAAACTGCTGTGTTTTAAGGAAAACATGGGACAGTTCTCGAGCGATTGCCACAGTGGCTTAAAAGTATAAGGACTTAGGAGTTTGCGCACACTGGTCCGCAGACTACAGGGCTGGGAAATCCTCCGAGATACCCTCATCTTTTTAACATTTCATGGTAGCCCTGGACTCCTTTTAAAAAGAGGTTCTCAATCTCAATGGAGCTTTTTTGGTTAAATAAACACAAGAAGAACAAAGAACATCATGATGTCCATAACATTATGTGGTCTGAAGATTAGTCAGAGAGTAACAAGTTTGAAAACAGAACTTTTAGAAAAAAGTGGAAGGGGAAGGTTTGTGATAGACTTAAATCATCTACAGGTCTGTTTCTCACATCCATACTCATACACATCCAAAATTATGTAGCTGTTCTGGGCCAAAAGTGATTGTAAAAAGGAAAAAGACAACAGCATTAGTAGCTTCAAAAAGTATTTATTCAAACCATGTGACAATCACTTCACCTGTTGTTTCGCAAGTCTTTTTCCTTTTTTACAAGAAAACACATGCGCATTATAAGACATCCAGGTGAAGCTCTCTGGACATTGCCAATCTCATTAACTAGTTAAACTATTGAGTTGAAGCTCTTAATCTGGGATGAGGAGCTTTCAGATTAAAGCTGGAGCAGTGGACACCTGTATTTCACTCTGGGCTGAAACTCTCATTACAAACTATTGAAAGGAGCTAAGTGGCACCTGTTTCCATGGTTTTGTCATATCTATAGATAGACAGGCTCATTCCAGTTGTTGTTTTGTTTTAAAGCGCCTTTTTCATCCTTGTTGGGAACACCCACAGACGGACAGGACAGACGGTCCTTGCTTTTATAGATGGATGTGTGTGTAAAAAATATATTAAAGTAGTGTTGCTATCAACACCTATGATATCAACACTTTTACAAACGCTGTCCATACTTTTTGGCAAACATTGTGAAAGGAAATTAAACCATCTGAATATAAACTGTCACACTATATATGTGGTTCTCAGTTAGTGGGTTGTATGTCAAAGCCTGTGCCCCTTTTGAGGTTGAAGAAAATCAGAGAACCGTTATTCATCTCACCATGTAGTGCCATTGGACTAGAATTTTTTTCAAAGTTTGACTTGCCAATAGACAATTTAAATGTATGTTTTACTTATAGCTCAACTTTCACTTTTTTTTTTTATATTTACTTCTTGACATTGTTGATATATATATATATATTTTTTTTTTTAATAGAATATGGGTTTGGATATTTTTGTTTTGGTAGGTTTTTCTGAATAATATAAGTGCAGTTACCTTTGGATTGAAACAGAAATGAATCAAAGGTAAAGACGGCTGAGTACTTTATTACAATCAATTTGTGCATATACTGTATTATATACAGTACATATAAATATATTGAATATTAATTCTTGAATATTCTTGAAAATTCTTGAGATTGTTATTTGAAGTGGTTGTTTCTCTGGGAAAATTATGTTTACAATTAGGTGCAACATGCAACGCTAGACTATTGGCTGAATGGGAAACTTTTGAATCCAATAGCTGATATTTTAAAAACAAACTCAATGTTCCTGATGTATCGTTGATCTCTAAATAGGACCACACTATATGACACAACACTCCCACCAGCACCAATTGAGAGCAAGCAATGAGGGGCCAGGCTGTCAATCAAACTCGTTGCTAATGGCAGCAGCAATTGCTTGTGCTATTAGCTACAATTGTTCATATCTTGATTGACAAAGACAAATTGAAAATGTAAACTGTAGGTTAAAGTAAGGTACGTAGCAAGAGTTCTGGAGAGTACTATCGGTGCACACGGGGGTAGTGTTACACTGTTATTCCAATGTAGTTTACTGCAAATTGCAAATAAACTGAATCTGTCTATCTATCTATGTTGATCTTTGCAAATCTATGTGCATGGAGTGTTTCAATTCTGAATTAAATTAATTTAAAAAAATTGATTTCAGTTTTGTACCACCACCCAAAAGCTTCACAGTGTTGCTTTGATAATCAGATTTCTGACTTGGAATGATATTTTGCGATAGATAAGGTGTGACTTATGTCCTTGAATGTCATGTTATTGCAAGTCTCACGGTGTACACAAGTCCCTATTATTTTCTCATTATGTTCCATTGTCAATATTGTGGAGTCACGGGGGCGGAATGCTAAACCCAACTGCAAATGTCACTGACGCATAACCACGGCAACAAGACCAGACAGCCTGGGCCGGACCACTTCCAAGAGTCATCGTTCAAGGTTAATCAAACTAAACCACTGTGTCTCAAAAAGCATGTCTTAACGGTATAGGAGCGAGTGGTCATCAATCAACTCCTATTTGTTTTTTCCCCAAGAATAAGTGCACCGCAGAAATCTATAGACAAATTCTGCAAAAGTCGAGTCAGTCTTAAAATGGCTGGGTCATTGTTTTTGAGTCATGTTGATTTTGATAGATTGCTTGTATAATCCAGACTACTTCATTGTTTGGAAATGTTTCTGTCGCCAACAACAGATCAGAGAACAAAATAAATGGAACACAGGAAATGCAATAATCCATAAGGAGTGGAATGACCAATGTCCAAAAAGTTTAATAAATGCCTATAAATGTCCATGAATGTCCCTAAATGTCCTGGATCACTACTGTCCTTAAATCCTCCTGCATCAGCAAAAAATAACTGGAGAAAAATAAAAGACTGAAAATAAAAATACAATTTTAGAAACCCATGTGGCCCATATTGAGAGAGAGATCTGCTCCCACAGACAGGCTGTAAATCCAGGACTCAGGCTTTGGAACAAGGACTGAGGAAAGCCATTGGAGTCAACTCTGTTTTACCACATTGGAAAAAAGTTGTTGCTTGAAATGAGAAATATTGTGTAGGAAGTAAGAAAATGTAGATGAGTAACTACACAAAATCATCAGATGTTGAAAGAATATTATTTTACATTTCATCTTGAAGTTGTGTCTTGATTGGTGACTAGCTGTTCACTTAAAGTGGAGGGGTTCAAGAAATAATGAACGTTAGGGGTGTAACGATACGTTTTTAGAACGATACAATCCGTATCGATATGAGAGCAAATGGTTTCAATAAAAAACTATATCTTAATTTTTAAAACGATACAATTTGATACAATACAGTAGATTTTGAACGATATATCGATCCAGTAATATTGGCTTTTTCTGTAAATAAACTTTTTACATTAATTCAAACTTAGAAATCTAACTCAGATTTAAAGTGCTGAACAAGAAATACAACTTTTTTACAAATTTAACAGAAACATTTATTTTGCCCAAGAGCTAACTGATAAATAACTCACATGAATAAAAAATAATAAAACAGATGGATAACAATACAAATGTTTTACAGCACCACCTACGTGTTTCAAATTAAATAATATATTTTTAAATTATATAGTGGTTAAATAAGAATGAATCTGAAGCTTTATTTGATGGAAATAAGTCCAGACTTAACAAGGACTATTTCTTTATTCCAATTGATTATTTTCTTGATATCAAATAAAAATGATACTGTTAATTTGAAGTTCTTGATATAGTATTACTAAGTTCTTTATGTTGTCATGAAGGTGGTCCAAAACTTTTGTTAAGCAGTGAGCACTGTACATTCTAGTGCCTTTACCTCGTATAGAACTTTGAAAATAGCAGCAACACCTTTTTGGTTTCTTGCACCGCAGTTACTGTTTTTGGATGCTGTTCCCTCGGGTGACTCTTCTTGTTTGCCAGCGATGCCGTGGCGTCGCTACAGATGCGAAGAGAAGCGTAGCGAGAAGAGCCAATCGTTTTGTCAAGATTGTCCCCTTTTTTTTTTTTACAAAACCCGAATTATCTCCTGACTGACGAACGCAAATTTGGAGGTTTTAAAGCCTCACTGCTACCGCTGCTACCATTATCCATGTTGTTGATGTGAGCTTGTGACGTAAAGTTACAGCGCCGCCGCAAAGGCTTGTTGATGACACGGGAGAAAAATAAATTAAATTTGTTTAGATTAACATTCAGACTACAAAGAATTTATAATTCCATTGCACGTTGTGACTATGTAATGTAAGAACTATATCGATACAATCAACATTTTTCCATTTAAAACAATGTGGGGCTAGGATCGAGGCCAAATAGCTGAGCGCCGATCGATGTAGCTGGGTCACAGAGGAGACACATCGATACATCGATTAAATGAATGTATCGTTACACCCCTAATGAAAATTATTGTAATTTTACAGTTTACCACATGGCTGTTCTTAATTTGTTGTCACATTCCAACTTTCAAAATAAGTTTTCTAAAAGGACAACAAGTTTACCATCCATGTGTAATAATATAGAAATATTTTCAAACTTTTAAAATGGAAAACTTTACAAAGAACAGAGCAGCATGTGCAACAGCCCATCAGCTTCACTCTGTTCGATACAGGCTTATTATGCTGTCATTATGCGAAGTATTGTCCTTTGTGTGTGTAGTTTTCTAACCTTCTTCACCTGCCACACAAACAAAGGTATTTTAAACAAAGGTATTTTATTGTGTCTTAATTACCACTATACTTGGTCGGAGTGTTCACACTGAATCTACCTCTGTAAAAAGTCTCAGTCGCGAGTTGTTTTTTCATACCAGCCTGTATCGCTGGAAAGGGCGCACCAGAATTTGTTGACCAAAAACCTGTGTTGTTGCTCAGTAGGTATGACTGATGAGCTGGAGGAAGTGTGCGTGGAGAGAGAGGAACGTCTGGCCATGCTCAAACTTATGAAGCCTTGATTCTAAAGCTGTCTAATCCATATTTGTATCAGCTGCATTTATTTCATAGATAGACAAACACAATATCAGCTTTGACTTTGAAATGAACCAGTCAACAAAATCTTGAATATGTATTCGACCAAATGCAATAAAATATCATTTGAAAATTCTTCATTCTTTGTCCGGGTGTCCTGACTGCGTAATCATCTTCCTTACGTTCCTTTCTGAAGCTTGTGGTGTTGTGTTGTAACTTTGATGATTACAGTTGTGACACATTCCGGTGCACCGCGCTCGAGGTTCAATGCTGTCTGGAAACGTCAGCAATTTGAAGCTAATCAGTAAAAGTGACTTGAGTGCGTTCAGTCAAGCGCTCAGTCGCTGACAGAACTTTATGGGCAAAAAGTCAAAACTGTGATTATGCCGCATGACTGTACATTCTCTTTATGAGGTTTATAAACGAGAACGCAGAGTCATTGAGGTTGGGGATATTGAAGAAGGCTGACTGAGCTTTGGCTCTATTTTCTCTATCCCTATCATACACTTTAAAGACATGAAAACTCAATATTGGTCTAAACTGATGGATTAAAAGTAATTAGTTCGCCAAGCAATTTGGATCTTTTGTGCAAAAGTTTTCCGTTGGTAGATGAAGTCTTGTCAGATCAAATCAAAATAAAACAAAATTGCTGTATTATGGACATCAATTAGCAAGAGAATATATATTAGATGGAACACTTCTTGAAAGTCATTCAACTGTAGGAATTAAGGCAGAAAACAGCACTGTCTATCAGGGGTTGGCTGATATGGATACCAATACTGATAATTAGTAATGGTTGAGGCAGATAACTGATATATTGTTTTACAAACTCCAAAACTTAAACATATGCTGAAGTTCAGGCATTTAAACAGAGTTTTAAAACAAAACAAATAACTAATAGGAACAAAGAATAGCTTTCACTGGTTGTGATGTAACAGCAGAGTTGGAGAGATAAAGCCATGGAGACCTCATGGGAAAGATAGATCTTCAGGTAACAGATGCTGTGTTATTTATGTTAATCAAAGTAGACCAAACTGAACTTAAATAATGAGACAGTGCTATGTTTAGGCACATATAGATGTAAATGAAATCAAGATAATATAGCTGTAAAATTCAACCATAGGCAAAGGATTACTCAGAGAATGAACATGTTTGAGAAAAAAGCATTGGACAAGAGCAAGCAAGGACAAGAGGTTCTTGATATCTGTGTGAAAGGAGGGGAAAAAAACCAGGGCTGTTTTTGATGAGGAACAACAATGAGGTACATGGTTAAAAACCCTAAACAGACATTTTTCCATAATATGTGTTTAAGTATTGCCCCAGCTCTTCTTGCAACTCTAATCTGATGTGGCCACAATATTGAGCAGGTAGGGGCCGCGGTGGGATCAGGCTTGGTAAATAAATAGCTGTAAGTAAATAACGTAAAGGCAGCGGAACGGGCCCTTGTGGGGGCCGTGGAGTGTGCGGAGGACTTTCACGTTGCATCAGCGTCAGATTAAAGCTGGAGAGAAAGAGCAGAGATCCTGGCGGGGGCCATGGCTGGTGAGAGACGGGGTGCTAATGCCAAAGTCACCACGTGACAGACTTCGGGCATGACTGGGGAGAGCTCAAAGCTACCAACATCTCATGAGAAATCCATGTGTTGAAAGGAGGCCGAGCAGTAACCCACGGCGGTGAAGGGGCTGATACAAGCTATATTTTCCTTGGCTTTCTATATGTGTGTACATGCACAGCGCAAGAGAAAAGGGTGGATTAAAATGCTCAGCGGCTCATTAGAATTCCAAGTTTTAACGACAGTGTTTCATAGAATCTTCTCACATGAATAGACCAAGAATGGTTCGTGCAGAAAAGAGTCAAGAGTCTTTCTGAGGTATTGGGGATGTTGTATCCAATATAGGGCTGTAAGTAACAATTAATGTGATTAGGGCTGTCACTAATGATTAATCTAGTCGTCAAAAAGTAGTCGACTTGTCAACAACTATCTTTTGTGTAAAAAATAATAATAAGTTGTTTTTACATTTGTAAGCCTATATAATAGAAGTGTAGTGCGAAGTGTCAAAAATACATTAAGGTTGTAACGTGCGTTGTTTGATTCCACCTAGAACTTTTAGAAAAATATTCACACACAAACCATAATGAAAATGCAAAAATAAAGAATGCACATGCAAAAGGCTGAGCCTATCCAAATGAGAAATATGTTTATTGTCTCATAGGAAAATGGAGGTATTTTGGCACTTTGAGGACACTTTTCTAATCTAGTGGTAGGAAGACGGTGCCAAAAAACGGTGTAAAACAGCTGACAAGACACGTCACGGGAACATTACATAATCACTCTAAGGAAGACTGTGCAGTCAAAATAGTACAAAAAACAACAACTAGAATGCATCCCTGAAGATCAGTGATGGGGTGTGTTACACATGACCAAAACAAAGCTCTAGTGAGACTGAAGTATATCCATCCATCCATTTTCTTTATCGTAAGGATTCTATGGTTGCCAGGTTGCGGGGGCAGCAGTCTAACCTACAACATCCAAATTGGTTTGTCCCTACTATGCCTTCACTAATTGTGCTTTTTACAAGTAACTTTTGAATGCTTGATTTATTAGAATTAAGTCAATTTTCAAGAGAACAGAAGGCTACACTTTTTGTTTAGACTTCCTATATGATTCTAATGGTGGGTTAAGATGATGAAAATATTCTCAAATCAATATAAATGTTATCTAATTGAAACAGATATTAACTTTTGCAGCATACATAATTCATTTTGGCTCTCTCGCATCCCAATTGAACCTTTCTCCAGGGCGGTATTAACCTTATGATCTCACCGCTTCCATGCATGCCCCACTACGTGGCTGAGGCCCAGGTGCAGGCGCTGGGGCTGATCGGGTTGTTGAGTAAAAAGGGGCGGGTCTCCAAAGTGGCTGCTTAAATCTGCACCTCCATTAATCACACTTTACGTGCCAGTGGCTCACCGAACAGCGTGACAGTGACAGCCCTGACAATGATTAATACTTAATGCGGCGTTTAAGAGAATGATTTATGCCATCTGTTAGTGCACGGCGTGCGGCAGAAGTTGGCTTTACCACTCACACTCACTTGTCAGCACGCATTAGACGAATGATACATAACTTCATCTGGAAAGCGAGCGGTCACCTCCAAAATTAGGCTGCGTTTTGACCGTGCACACAGCGGGTTACAGGGGTCCGTGGGTGTGCATAACCGTGGCGTACAGTTAATTGGAGCAGGCCAGGAACAGTGCACGTCTAAGCAGGCGGGTCAGTCATTATCAGCACGTTCAGGGAGGTTTTACACGGTGAGTGCACGGGCCATCTATTCATCACACTAGTGCTTTGGTCATCCAAAGGTAGAAGTTATGAAAGCAAAGTGTTTCAATGTGTGGACAGGTCTTGGACAAACAAAAACCGTCAATATCTATCAAAGCATTCATTTCAGCTCCTTGTATCGCCGATCTCTAGCTGGATTTAAAGGAGCCAAATGGTTAAAAGTGTGGTTGCTGTGCACAGGGCTGGAAAGGTTTCTATTTGAGATGGTATTAACGGGGCTGCAGCTCAAGATGGATGAAGTGTTACCGCTGGCGCTACAAGTGCTTTCCCAGATTGACTTTATGATACAGTGCAACAGTGGGTTTAGACCAAAGCTTTCCATTGGAGTCCCAAGTGTTTTCAGGGGTCGGCGTGCACTAGGATATAAAGGTTCACATCGATCAGATTTAATTTTGGGCTCAGTTGGCACACTAGACTTCACGGCAGAGTGCAGCAGTTCAAGAAACCCACACCCAGAGGCAACCGCTCAAATATGCACATCACAAGACATTTACATTAATTTTCCTCCATTTTTCAATCAATATATTCAAGAAAAATCCATAACAGACCATCCCTTGCCAGAGTGAGATTAAAAAAATATATTGATTTTAGGCTTGGCTGGAGTATGTCTCTCTCTAGATTGTCAAAATACTAGTGTGATCAAATAGAGCAAAATAAGAGTGGATTTTGAGTTGGAATGTCTAAACAACATTGTAGGGTTTGGATTTAATTTAATTTTATTCTTGAGACCAATCTCTATACTTGCTACAATGCCTGTCTTATGAATCTTATTTTCACCTTTACACAGATCTCCTTAGTTTGAATTTTGTTTCTATGTGTTTTTATTTTTTAGAAATATTTTAAGAAAAAACATGTGATAATTGCCATTCAACATTTTGTTGTTAGGTTGGTTTTGTTTTTAAACATCTCTCTGTAATGAGGTAGATGCAGACTGGTGCTCCTCGTTTTTAATGGAAGGCACAGGAAACACAGGAGATTAGTGTCAGACATAAAATTCTTTTATGTGCACATGGGGAGCAGTTTTTCCCTCAATGACTTCTGACGAATGCTCATAAATCTACATACCCTGCCATCATTGTTTATTTCATAGCTATTTTTCAGAGAATCAAATGGATTTATTTTTGTACAGCCAAAAATCACAACAACAGTCATCTTAGAGTGCTTTTGAAATTTGCCATTTTAAAAGAATAATACCATTAGAAACTACCTAATGGAACAAAAGTGCACACCCTGGTGATAGTGTTCTCACTAGTAGCAAACAGGACCTGGTTTGAAACGAAACAGTCGATCCTTTGACAGAACTTTGACTTTGCCCAAAGTAACTCTGAGTCCTGTATGAACGCCAGACTCCAGACTTAATGCAAATTTGACCGATAACCACTTAGCAAAGGTGCAAGAAAAGAGATTTGTATTCATTTATGACAAATGCTGCTAAGCTTTCTGATGCTCAAGCATCATATAATTTCAAAGCAAGATGAATGTAAATGAGATACACGTTATTGCTGCCTCCTGTCCTGTCTTTTTTTCTCTCTATTCTCTGAGTATTTACATATTCAAACAAACTGTCAAAGCCCCAAAACAAACAATTTGTTATCCGGCCGAGTTTGCATGGTTAAAAATATGCTGCATCTCATCAGCATATAAAGTGTGAGTCTATCGGTGGCTTTTCCCGCTCGCTCACTCCATTTCACACAGAACTGAATGACAAGGTGAGAACAAGGGGAAGCAGGCTGCGTGGTCACTGCTTTGAGTCTGTCTGCTCCAAAAGCACCGCATTAGTCTCACTTTTGATCATCACACTCAAACTTCAAAAAAACACTCCTTTATGGACACTGTGAGCTGTAAAAGGCTTGTCAGAAACGACGCTTTCATAAAATCAGCCATTGTTTCATGGTCAAAGTTTTATAGGATTTTTGGATGTGTTCATTATTCAATATCCTGGAGTGAACTTAGTGAGAGGTAAATACTGTATAAGGCAGCCTACAAACACACATTATGTGCTGTCGCTGCTTTACAAAATGTAAAAAAACAGAATTATCAACCAAAGATAAATGTAAATATAGTTTTTCAAATATTTGCAATGAAAAAAATGTTTTTTGTCTATTTTGGATGGTACAGTGTGTATTAATGACCATCTGTACTGTCAAACTCACAAACAGACACATTTGTCCTGCACTATTGTACATGTTTTAGTGGTAGGGAAAACCGGAGCACCCAGAGGAAACCTATCAGACATGGGTTAGGGTGAGAATGTGGAAACTCCATACAGAAAGGCTCATAATAAGGAGCTGAGGGCTCTCCCTGTCAAAGCGCCATCTCATTATACATTGGTTGATAAGGGACAAAAAGGATCCAAGAATCGTGTTTTTGTTTCCCAGGTGCTACTAATATCATTGATTCCACTGTGTCCTCACAATTTTGAAGAAGGAATCATGGAGGACCACAGATATGTAAAAGAATTACTCGAAGATGAATCTTTTAGAAAAGGAATTATGCAACAATCTAGAAACCGGCGTCATAACAGCAAACTGTCAACATCGCAATCCACACGCACCAAAAGGCAGAGTTAAAACAACAGGAGGCACATTGCTGTATTTTGTACACAACATGTGCACACGTGAACAATACATAACTTTCTTCACACTGACAGTGATGAGAACGAGGCAGAATCTGCAACAGCCTCAAGATGTTTTGATTCGCTTCGAGTCCAACTACTTCAAGTTTCCACAAAACGTATTCAGGGACAAGCCTCAAAAATGCAAAACACACAGAATCCCCACAAAACAATCACCAGAATACTTTATCAAGTATTGGATTGGATGAAGGAAAGGCTTATTTGATTTCAACCCCCATCAGACATGCAACACAGATCAGCTTGTTCTACCAATATCTGCTTTACTTTCTTCACTTCAACTGGAATATATTTTCTATATTCTATAAAACCATGATGATAGTGATGATAGATGATAGTTCATGCCTATTGTCTCAATTGTTGTGAAAAGTCTTTCCAAGAGTGAATACATTACTTTGCATTGACAGGCTGTGCCATAAATAAAATAGACTTTTTAAACACAAGTGCACCTAAGGCTAATTTACAAAGGTTTAGGTCCCAGAATTAAATTTAGAAACCATTTGCCCTGTAAGCTGCTCAGTTAGATGCTGTTGGCCTGTTTAACCTGTATGGGAAATAACACTTGTTTGTCTGAAAATAGAAAACAAGCGGGTAGAGAGAGAGATTGTTAGAGAAAATTATCCCGCAGGCAAAAACGGCGAGATTTATATGGAAACACAAATGTCAAATAGGAAGTGTACTTACCACATTCCTTATCATAACCACCACAGCTCATTAGCTTCCAATTAGATACAAGCATTAATCACATTAATATGACAGGTCGACTGGCCTCACGCAGCTTCCCCTCAGTTTAACATTTATTAACTACTTTGTGAGTCCCAAACTGATAGCTATGGTAAATGGCTACACCCAACTGAGTATCTCCCCAAGGATTTAGAAATTACACATATGCTAAATACTTTATTATACTTTCATGATTCACATCCTACAACAATTGTGAATGAAAAATGTAATGGTACCCTATTTCTGGCCTCACTTTAAAGCAGCAGTGTCAAACTCATTTTGTTCGGGGGCCGAATACAAAAATGGTCAGTATGAAAGCGTTTTTTTTTCATTTACAGTTTTTTACAATCCATCCATCCATCCATCCATTTTCCACCCCTTAATCCATTTCTGGGTCGGGGGGGTGGCCAGAGATGCCACCCAGTACACAAAGCACCAGCCCCTCACTGATACCCCTGCAGGTGGTGGGTCCACGGTAGGATGGCCGCTCTATGGCATAGCCTTGATCTTTCAGCGTCTGCTTCAGGCAAAGTGGGGTTAAGTGTCTTGCCCAAGGATACAACGACTGTCATCAGTGGAAGTCGGTGGAGAAGGAGCAGTTTTTTACAATTTTGAAATTTTAATTACTTTTGTTTAAAGTGTTTGAAGTGTTTAGATAACCCTTCTGGTAGATTGAAACAAAAATAGTTAAATAAAAAAGACAGTAAAGAGTGACGATGCTGCAGTACAAACTTACATTCTATGAATGTGTGTAAAAGCTGTCATACAGTGATTAAGGTCCTATGCTATTTAGTAGATACAATAAAAGTTTAATATTACCCAAAATTGGGGCCTTACACATGAGCCTGTGTAAGGGTGCTTCCCCCTTCATACTTTGTCACTCCAGACCAGACCAGACCAGAGCGTGGGGGAAATCATGGTCCGACCCAAGCGCATCAGGCGAAAATACAATGGAGGAATGATAACATTTTGAAAAATGCTAACAAAGCATTCAGCATTTTACTTTGGACTACAGCAGAGAAAATGGTCCGGACCAAAGCGGCTACTCCCCCTCTGCTGCTGTGACCCGTCCTGCTCCATCCATCGGATGGTCCACTCTGCTGCTGTGACAAAAAGTGCTGTTGCATTTTATTAAAGATGCTATTTTTATTTTATTTTTTTTATTTTTTTGAGTTAATAAAAATGCTTATTACTAAATACAAATTGTATTATAATCCGTAATTTAATTGAAAACTTGAGCTCATTGATTCAGCTTGTGTATGAATTCAGGCCGTAAAAAGTGCTGAGTGACTTAGCGTGACGCCCGCTCTCCTCCAATCACGGAACACGGAGCGGCGCTGTTACGAGCAGGCGTCCTCTAGCCTCTACAGCACTGCTAAACACAGTAGCATGTTAGCAGAATTGTCTTTAACTCCTCTTGCTGTAACTGCAGACACAGCAAAACAGCCCAAACGAGTGGTAATCGTTCAGTTTTATATTTTGTGAGGAGTGCGTTGCTTTTGTACCATTACATTAGTGATGTAAAGCTTACAAGAAGTTGCGCTCATGCTAATGTTTGCATATGTATCAGATCGCAAATAAAACTAGATGGCTCCGTGGAATGAGAGTGTAGGGGAAATGAGAAGCCTGTGAGCAAGTTGAGGGTCAGTGTTAAACATTCAAACCTTGCAGAACCGGGTATAGCTCCTTCAACACTATTGTTAACTTTTTAGAATGATCAATTCATTGGTGTTTTTTGTGTGGATGGACGTATTTTTGCTGCTACTAGACATGTGAATCGATAAAGTATCTATCTTTCTATTCCAGTTTCAAAATCAGGGGCTGCAGTTTTAATAAAATCTAAAATAGTTGTTTTTACGCAACTATTTGGAAGTGAAGTCGTAACATTTCTCTGTCACAAATTAATGTTTCCTAGTCAATAACATCTACATCAAGAATGTATAGCCTGAATTCGAGCCAATTTAAGTCTTGCCTTTCCATTTTTACAGAGTACACGACAGGTAGGTAAATCACATACGCGGTCCCCTTATCTCTCGTGCTCAGTCTTTGAACACAAATTCCTGGAAGTCTTTTGCCCCTGGCGCTTTTACAACATGCTCACAAATGCTAATGTATGGACGCCTTCTGCACACTTCACTCACTGATTGGGGTTCCTCCTCTGCACCTTTGCTTATCATCACAGAACATGATTAAGCGGCTTTTCAGGCGCCTTGTCCAACGAGAATAATCCTGACCAGTATGCGGCCAACCTCCCGGGCTTCATTCTTGAAACCAGCACTAAAGATGGCGCGCTAACAACTGTTCTAAAGAGATGCATTCCTCACAGCCAATTAAAGGTTTAGCGCCTAGTTTGCTTTCATCTGTAATTGTATAGTGGGCCTCGCAAGAAATCGCAGCATTGGGTAAAGAAATAAGGGTCCCTCCGCATTGAAAAACTAAAGTGACGCATTATTTGTGGCCAAATGTGAACTTGAGAATGTTTACTTTAGCAATTCATGTCTTAGAAAGTGAAATAATGTGTGTAGAATCTATATATATGGATCAATATGTAATATGTAATCTTCAGTATAGAAACAGCTGGTTGTAATTCTGTGAGTAAACTGCTAAAATGTTGCGGTGTAATGAAGGCCCGTTTGTTTGAAAACTGTGGAACTTTTCCTATTGATCCAAACCTTGCGACCCAAAAAACTTCCTGTTTAAACACAAAATTAACCAATACTGTAACACAATCAGCCATATACAAAATAGTACATATATAAAAAAGTAATTATAATTGACAAGTTAGTTTTTGTGGTTCCATCACAGCAGAACAGCCCAAAATAGACACAGGTAAGCACCATCATAGACCTCTAGGACCATAGATAACAGAGTTGATACCAGGACATAAAGACAGAGAGCACACCCCCAGAATCAATATGCACGTACTATGTATGTAATGTGAAAACATGTTATAATCTGAAGATTTGTTGTAGCTTGGAAAGTTGTAAAAAGGTGTATTTGGACAGAAAGGGAAGAGAGATATATTTGTTCCAATCTGTTTTTTCCCCAAAAATTGTATGTGAAGCAGAAAAAAGATGGTACCCAGAAACGTTATAAGGGATAAAACACCATTAAAAACAAGGACCTAATAGTAGTGCCCTGTCATTCGCTGAGAAGTCTGTCGGTGCACACAGAGTACCTTTTTTGCGAATGTATTCCAATGTAGTTTTTATACTGCACATGGCTAATAAAATGAATCTGAATCTGAATCTGAAGTGCAGATCCATTCTAGATCCAATCGATGGTCCGCATGGTGATCCCTGTGCCCCATTTCCAAGGTTTCTTGAACATTTTGCATGAACACGCTCCAAACATTGAGCAATGTTGCATACGGGCAGACACACAAACAAACCCTGTTGATTACATTACCTTGATAGAGGTGATAACATAAAATATCTAGAAAAAATGTAGCCAGTTCTCTGTATAGACAGTCATCTCAATTGTACAACTTAGGTGAATTATGGGTTAAAAACAACTGCAGGTCTGTTTGTGATGAGGGAAGAATGTTGCAACGTGGTTGAAAACTCAGCTAAGTGTCATTTAAAGCTGTTTATCCGTTCCACTCATTAATACTTGGGCCATTTTGAGAGCTGTAAAGAAAGATGTGCCAGTTGCGATATCAACAACCACATCCATTGAGAGATATTTGCCAAAAAATGACTCGCAGACAAGACTAATAACTTTGAATCAATGCTGTTTTGACAATGCAGTTCTACCCATGGGGGATTGTGCCAGTTTAGTGAATTAGGAGAGAAAATGGAGTTTCGATTTTGGCAGGACTTTTAATCTCCTAAAGGTATTAATACATAAATCACTCAACCCATGAAAACATTTACTTACAAAGTGTGTTTTGGCTCAGGTTTTTCTGCATATTTGCTTTTCAATCTCTGTAAAAGTGTTGATTTACTCTTTGTTGGCAGTGGCAGGAGTGAGAGCTATACATAGCACCACAATGCAAGATCTAGTCATGTTTAAAATGACTTAAAATGTTGTGTTTTATTCAATAATTTGTAACTTGCAAAGAGACCATAAAAAAGTCAAGAGTAAATAGTAATGCTGTAACAGTTAAAAACTCAAAAAAGTTGTGTAACATTACTTTAAATGTGTAAAATAAACGTTATTGATCTCGATGATAGATGTGACCAAGTGAGAATCTTTAGGTCCCACACAATACAATATGCTATACAAGGCTCACATGACGACAATATCACATCATGGCGACACTGTGGTTATATTGCTCTTATAATTGTTGACATTATATCACTATACTTCCCATCCAAACTGTTACAGAAGTGAAAGTGCTGGTATCATCAATCGATGGATATTTATTTGATAAGACTAATTTTGAAGAAGACAAAATGAACTATTTCAGTGTTTTCCTTGTGCAAGTTTGTTTTATTGCGTCTTTCGTACCCACAGCACTGGTATATTTTTTATCATTTGCATTTTGTCAAAAATGGATGTTAAGAAGCCGTTCTCCAGCAGCAGAGCAGCATGTGCTATTACTTGAATATAATGCCTGCAACAAACCTAAAACCAAATTAAAACCCCATAACCCTGAAGGACTCTTATGAAACCTGATCACAAGACACAGGAGGTGAGTCGTCTATGTTAAAAACATCATTCACTAAAAACTTCAGCTTAAACTAAAACACACAGACTTTAAACACATCTTGAATATATGAACTGTGCAACAACCTGCCCAATTTAGATTCAAAAATTAACTTGCCTTTGTGCCTTGGGGCTAAAACAAGAAAAAAGACATAATATTCAATCAATATTTTTTTAATAATAATAACAATAAAAATAGAATATGTTGTGGTTTTAACACAACATATTGTAATATCAATATTTTGGCACACTCATAGTTTGATCAAATGTCTGACTAGTAACAATGAACTTTAGCTCGAAATACATTTGCCCATGAATTGGTTATCATTGCAGAACATCATTGCAATATAGATATCAAACTTGCTATTGTCGCGATTTTGTACAAAAATGTTTTGTGCCATTTTTATAAGTGAAACCGCGAGCTGTCGGCAAAGGCGCCGCGCTCGGCTAAAAAATGGAGAAGAGGTGTGGAGGAAGCTCCATGGATCATCCGCAGAATTCAACAGGTCGATGGAAGACAAACGCGTGCAATAAGTCTGCGCTGAAGCCGGGCACTGCTCTTGTGGGGTCTTATGACTAATACTCTTGACAGCACAGGACAGTCATACAAGCGCACTGTTCAAGAATTGACCCGAGAGGTCTGGAGTGAAAAGAGGGGCCACAGTGGCTCTGGAACAGGATCAGAAAGACTATTCTTAATCTACATTTTAGTAGGGCTGCAGCTAACCATTATTTAAGTACCTTTGATTAATCAAGTAATTTAGTAGCATATTTAAAGATGTAATTAGAACAAGCTAAATGGAATGAGGGTGGTCCTCTCGTTTTCACTTTTTTGTATAGAACAAGCTGATCTAAAGATGTGACAGACGCTAAACATGCACACGTGAAACATGCACACGTGAAACATGCACACGTGAAACATGCACACGTGAACAACATCGTTTTGAGAGTCAAGATATTTTTGTAAAGTGGATGTTAGGCATTTATGTAGAAGATTTTGAATGGTAATCACTGTAAAGTCATTGAGGTATATATAATGTTGTGGCTGATGCAAGGGAGTTACAGAGAAATGTCCAACAAGAACAGAAAGGCCAACTAGTGATATGGGAAACAGTGGTTCAAGACATTTGGAGCTGAATGACTACCCTCAGATACAATTTGGAAAACAAAAAGATCATTCCACAAAAGATGGTGTACAACATATACAGTAGCTGACTTGAATAGTCTAAAGGAAAGATAGTGCCTATTGAGATTTTGTCAATGACATCAGAGTCATTGACAGATTTGCATGACTTGGGAGTGAGGCGTCACAGATCATATGTATACATCTTCTAATGAGCCCTTTGAAGTTACATTTCCCACATATTGATATTCCATCTACACATTTATGCCCACCCCGCCCCATCCATCCCAAGTTGCTTAGCACCCATCAAGCTAAAAAACCAAAAATCGCCCCTGATAGTGATAATCTATTATTTCAATTAACTTAACCCAAGATTGTAGCAAGCAGAAGACAGCATATATGATAACAATGATTTGATTACAAAAATATGTATTTATTATTGAAAAAACCAAATCAGTTGTGATCCATTGTTTAATCCTGGAAGGAGCTAGAGGACAATGTTTTAAAAGAGAATACTTTATTGACAACAAAAACCCATCTCCTGGTAGATAAAGCCACTGTTTACAACAGTAACAATGAGTCGTATGGCGCAGTCATATACAGCTTCATAACCTTTAACAAGCTGCCTGTAAAAACACATTGTAAAGTTTCTTTATGGCCACGGAGCTAGCGTAAAGAGTGCACATGTGAGCCACACTGAATTTTGTCAGAGTATTTACATTCTAAATGTGCACTTCAATAAGCTACAGATAATAAAGACAAAAAGGCTAAATAACTTCCACATAGATTATGAATGTGTTCTCTGCACAGAGCTTCTGGGAGATAAATAAAGGGACGAACAATAAGTCAAAACCGTATTAAATCCCATTGCGTTGGAGGAAATGCATGACTTACTCAGTATTATTAACACTGCATGAAAAGTTAGATTTTCGTCACCCTAAACGGCAGGAAATCACGCTCTTTTTCGGGTATCTCAGGCAGTTTTCAAAAGGCGCAGTTAGGGTGCCCTGTCCTCCAAACTGCCGTATCCGTACCATGCTAATGTCCCTACTTTGCATATGAATGCAGCGAAACACTGCAGCCGGCCGAGTGCTAATGGCCCTAATTAGCATATGAATGCAGCGGCTGGCCAGGCTGCTATTCAGCATTGGTGGATACCACTACTTTCAAACTCGTGATTGGCTGAAAAATCACACGTGGCCAGCCCACGTGGGATTACTCCCCATTGGTAGCTTACTCCCCATTGGATGAAATCACTACTTTCAAATAAGTATAATCTCTCGGGATTGGCTAGCAGATCTGTCACTATTGGTCACCCTGCCTCATAATTAATTAAATAATATTCATATAAATATATATTTATTCATATTATTTATAGAGGAAATGAACATTTTCCAGGAATATGTTCATACAAAGAAAGCTTTATTAAAACACACACACACAGCTTTATGCTCACACATAGGTAATTAAAAAATTACAACTCTGAACTGTCCAAATAGCCTCCTCTGGGTTGTAATTTGGCAGGGTTCTAGATAGACGCTTAATGTGCGTGGCTCTGTACTTCCGTGCCGCCTTTAACCAGGACTGCAGCTTTACACAGAGTTCAGAAAACTCCGGCTTTCGAAAAGACAATCCACCCAGAGACACCGTCCACAACGCCTTCTTCATTAGACATTAGGTCTACCGTGGCACACTTCCAGAGTTCCACTTTGTCACTTTCTAGCACACTCAGTCTCGATTCCACCAGCTGAAAGAATCAGTAAATATTATTAGCCACATCAAATCTTTTTTCCCATCTAAACATTGCCAGGATCAAAAACATAGTGTCTAAAGCAGACCTGGAGATTCTTATCCATGCATTTGTCTCCAGTAGGTTAGACTACTGCAACAACAGCTGCAGTACATTCAAAATGCAGCAGCTCAAGTCCTGACCAGAACCAGGAAGTACGATGGCAAGGCAAGTTTATTTGTCTAGCACAATTCATACACAAGGCAACTTGAAGTGCTGAGCAAAATAAGAAAGCATTAAAATAAATAATCACAGTACATTAAAAAAGATAAATATAAAATCCCTCAGTTGTAGCACAGCTAAACAGAACTGTTTTTAACCTGGTTTTAAACATTGTCAGAGAGGCCTGTCTCACTTTAGCTGTGCTACAACTGAGGGAATTTATATTTATCTTTGTTAATGTACTGTGATTATTTAATGCTTTCTTTTGCTCAGCACTTTGAGTTTCCTTGTGTATGAATTGTGCTACACAAATAAACCTCCCTTGCCTTACTGTGCGATGCAGTTTAGTCTTACCCTTTTTCATCTCGCTCGACTGAGCTGAACTCTTCGCCACATCCGCCCTCAATGAGTTTTCTGGCTTGGCATTTTGAGGCTCCTGCGAACAGTCTCATAATAAGTCTTACAGGCCGCTAGAAAACAATCAAAAGAGTGATATGAATAAAAATCAAACGCAAGTCACAGTAACGTCACACAAGGAAGAAACAGTAAAACACTTACACACAATGTCGTCTTTATCAACATGGTGGAAATGTGGACTTGCAGATATTGTGTTAAGCAAATAGGAGGTCACCGTCTCATTACGAGGCTTGATTAGTCTGAAAACAAAGTGTACAGTTATGATTGGTATCTATACATATCCATTACCGACACAAAACATGTGTAGATAAACCAAATTCAATTTCCATGGATACATTAACAATACTTACATAACCTTTTTGAGAAAATGGATCCTTCAATGAAGAAAAAAGTGTGATAATTCTAAGAGCATAGCTTTCTTTTTGTTTTCGGGAAGGCATTTGTCTAAGGAAAGAAAAACACTCATGGTCAAAGGACTTCATGGTTACATAAAAAGGCTAAATTAATAGTATCTACAAGTACATATTTTCACGGGGACCAAACCAAGAGATAATCTACAGGAGAACATCTACCTAGGTCATTTATAAAAGAGATAAGTACTATTTATCTTACAATGGGGAATCAATAACAGTGCTGAGAGAAACTGAATTGTTACGTGATTATTGTGAAAGGTCTTCCAAGTGATTTCATTTTATTTTGAGTAAATATCCTTCCACTTGTAAGAAGGAACTTAACTGAGGGATACAACATACCCATGTGTTTCACTCATGTCACTGACGAGAAGGTCGACAAGTTGTCTTTGAGAGCGGTGACTTAGTGATCTCACAGAATTATCGTTAAGGATCTCTCGGTCACCAGGGTTTTCCTGCAGTTCCACCATCTACAAACACGTGGAAAATGTAAAATGACAATCTACAATTGTACTAAAAATCTTATGATACAAAATGCAGCAGTACCTCTTTTGCTGTGTCCTTCTCACACATGTCCTGATTGGATCTCCTTGTGACTGCCACAGAGGATTCTCCTTCAGAATTACCTGTATATTTTACATAATACAACTATTTAAACAGGTTTTTTTCTGTATATTTACCAAAACCACCCCGTTATTAAAACTAGTTTTTACAGTAAAAAGTACATGTTTACTACGCTTTTTATACATAACCACCTAATTATTAAAACGATCTTTTTCAGCTAAATGTACAGGTTTACTATGCTTTTTATAAGTTACCACCTTGTTATTAAACAATCTTTTTCAGTACAGTTTACAAGTTTAATGTTTTGTATGTACTTTGACATTTCCCTGAAAAATATTGCACTTTCAACATTGCTTAACTAAAAGCTGCATTAAATGAGTCATTTCACAAAATAAATGAAAATGAAACTTTACTGTATATTCAGTGACAACACTACAGTGCCAAAAGTCAATACTAAGACAGTTTTAAACAAATGTCAAAATATTTCACTGTAAAACACTAATGTCAAATAAAATATTCTCAAATATGCTTATCTCCATCCAAAAATAATTAAAACAAAAGACTTTTTTGGCTTGTATGATGCAATCTGATCCAAGCCATTACGCAAGCCATTTAGAATTTAAACTAAGTTGATTTTTTATGCAGATAAAAAGGAGGACCCATGTTGTGTGGCCGAATAATATAAGGGGCACTTGTATCGCGTACAACTCCTAAAGACTTCTCTCCCGCCCACTTCAGTCAATAAACTATAGAAAAAAAAAACAGCGTGACTAGCTCAGACTGGGGTCAAGCAGTTATTAATTTCCATTTTTTCCTTTTATTGATTGAAGTGAGCATGAGAGAAGTCTTTGAAGCGTTGTGTGTGGAAGTACTCCTCGTATTATTCCGCCTCACAACATAAGTTATTTTTATTCCGCTTAGAAAATCAATATGTTTAAATTCTGTGTAACTACACTTCACGTCACTGAATTTTAAAAATAGAATAAACATGGCAGAGCTCGCTAGCTTCAAATGTCTCAGATGTGACATTACACAAAGAGCAAAAGGTACACATCAGCTGGGCTAACCTAAGTAAGAACATTTCAGTAAGGAAAAACTTAACTATTCCTTTAACAGAAAATACATGTGGGTTTAAGCTTAATTTAAGAGCTGAAGAACGAATTTTAAACATTGAACGTCACAACAATATAAAACTCCATCGCAGCCCACAAACCTTACTTATTTCCGTCCATATTCAGACATTACACCACTCATGATCTGAAAGTTCTCTTGAATACAAGGTAAGGACTCTGGGGTTCACATTAAGACGTTTGGTTTTGCTTTTCTCCACTTTGGTTCCCTTCTCTGGGTTGATGGAGAAAAAAACACCTGAAATATATTTTTTTTAAAATTACATTTAAAATACAAATGTGCTGCAATACAAACTGCTTAGCTCTGCATCACACACAAAATTAAACATGTCGATTTTCCACATAAAAGGGGCACTATATTTGTGAGCGTAATAATAACAAGGAGCACAATGAGCGCTACGTCCACGCACTAGGCCCCGTCCCAATACTCCGCACTTCCTCCCTCCGCCCCCATTTGCGCGTTCCCCGATAAAGTCGATGCGTAGGTGTCCCAATTCTCCCAGGAGGTAATTGGCCCCGCCCCCTTTGCGCCCCTGACCACACTTCCCAAGCCTGCATTCTATGCTCACTCTGGCGAAGATATTGCGCCATAATTCTTTGCGGATAAACACCCAAAACGACTGGAAAATGCAATTAAATAATAAATTGTAAATAATAGGCAGTATGTGTTTAAATAAGTTTTGCTATGTTACTTGGAAAGAAGCATAAACTCTGATGAAGAATACACTTGTGTCTTTAATCTAGTAATAACTTTTTAAAGCAGCGTTATATAACATTCAATTTAAACTTAACACTTATTCAATAATCTAAGAATTATAAAAAAACTGACCAATATATATTTTACCCACATTTACTAAAATTATACTGCTATCTATAATAAAAAGAAAAATATATATATAAAAACAACTAATATAAAATGTATTTATAACTTTAACATCTCATATTTTCCCAAAGTCAACAAAATTACCTTTATTTTTATAAATTTAGTCTAAAATACCATCTCTGGACATCGATGACGTAAAAACTCACTCAGTGTGCAATGTCCCATTCCACCTTTTGTGCACGCTTCAACCTCCACTCAAACCTTCGCCACTTGCAAACAAATCACACTTCATCAGGAGCGTAGGTGCAGTGTGGTCATGGGACTGGCCTATCTCCCAAACTCCTCCCCTCTATTGACGGAATGACGGAGAGAAGTCTTGCGTTATGCATGACGTAGTGCTCCCTCGTTATTATTACTATACTTGTAGTGTAACATGTCCCCCGTAATTGTAGTTAAATAGGGGAACACGTGAGGAGTTTGGAGCTTCTAACGGGGAGCTGATTTGGAACTATACAGTTCTGTGAAGAGCAGGTTTGTGCTCATTTTTCCATGCAGAGCATATGGCAGTGTTAAAAACGTGGCCTATTCCTCAAAGTCCTAGCTGCTAGACATGTTTTCCTCCAACAAACCATTACAAAATGAACACATGTAGGATTCACTGAAATACTTATGAGGTCCTCTAACTACACCCATGTGTCTGAATCAAGTGTTGATCTTGTGGATCAACACTTGTGCTGCGCATTTTCTTTCCAGTTTTGATTTTACCCAAATTGTAATACCTTCTGGGAAAACAGAACAGCAACAAAAACTGAAAAAGATACATGTTTCTATATGTTGAGCTTTTGGATTTCTTTGTTTGCATTTATCCAATTTTAGATTGGGGTAAAACCAAACTGAAAAAATGTAGTTTATCAGGGGGTTAAAGGTTAAGTATACAAAAAGGCATATACCACTGCAGAAACTCCAGATTAGGCCATTGTATTGGATAATGGATGTTTAAGCAATAAATAACTCCCAAACATCATGGAAATGGCCGACCAAAACAACGTTCCTGACATCATACATCCACACTCAGTCATAAACCGTTTTCAGATAACAGGAATGCTCAAGGAGAAACAAAACGAGTTAAAACAAGTAAAAAACATTTCACCAGCAAGCAATAACTCTTAGCATCAATAGAGAAATGGTGAGCCGAAGAATGGACAAATTAAAGCAAAAGAATAAAAAGAAAGTTCTCACCACACACACAATGATGGTAGGAGTCATGGGAACTTGCTCCATTGGCACTTCTCCTGCCAGCCACGACTCACTCTCCTCCAAGTAGGACAGCTAGAAGCCCCCTGCCTTTGTGTCCCTCTCTAACTAATAATGTCAATCCTCAAGGAACCTTTGTACATTGTATTTGCACACTGTTCATGTACGCAGACCTTTCCCTTCTGATCAATACAAAACCGACAATAATCATCTTGGCAAACCAAATTCCCGTCAAACAATCCTGTTAGTGCAGATCTTAATACTAAACAAATGAATATCAACCTGTATTCCACATCAGCCACAGAGCCTCTCCTCAGCCCGCAACGGCTCAAGTTGCCTCTTCTGGTTAGCACGTTCGCTAAACACGCCAAAACGTATTTCTGAAAATAACCAATCAGCTAATTGTTATAATTGTTTATGTCCAAAAGCAAATTTTGTCTACGTGTGAAATGCAACACCGTAAAGTCAGTCCATTTCAGACACCAGCAATCACACACTAAATCGCGATCTAACTAGCTTTAGCTCTTCTAGCTAGCCACGGCAGGCACACATACTGAAACAGCTGCCGGACAACAAACACATTTCAGAAAAACTAAATGTCTTCTTCAGTTCTGTATCAAGATAAATTATCTTGACCCGTGTTATCGCAGTCTCGAACGAATGCTTCTGTTCTTCACCACGCACACTCACGCTCACTGTCCATGTTGTGTGAAATTTGCACACCATGAATCCAGGACTGACGTACACAGCTTGACTCCGCTGTGTCCCCCCCCCCCCCCCCCTAAACTCTCACGATACTGATAAACAAAATAAAACGCTTCTACAAATCACGGATCCATTCTAAAATAATATACAGATTTATATTTTCATGGAAAATTATGTTGATTTTGCACGCTTAACTATACACTATTATTGTAAATACTCCCCTTCCCCAAAGTTACCAAAGCTATTTTTAAAAGATAAACAGATTAATTAAATGTTATTTATTTTAGTCATTTAAACTCAAAAAGAAACACAAGAAGCACTCTACACATAACAACAAAAACCAAACGTTGTTCTTGTTGGTGTTCAATGTAGTATAAATAATAATAAGCCTTTTTTAAATGCAGTTTCATCTTCTTCTTCTCCTTCTTCTCACTATATTACACATTTACTCATACATTGATTTTGTACCAAATTACAAACGAGTAATGTTAACTAATAAGTTAATTACTTGTAAACATAATTTTCAAGTATATTAATTTCTTTAGTAATAGCTCTTGATGTACATTTGACTGTATTCTTGTTTTTTTGTTTTGCAGTTTTCTTGTTGAAACTTACAAAGCAATGTTATAATTTTAACATACATTTTCTCTAAAAGTAACTATCTGATAGTAACACTTCCAACTAACATTACGGTTAATTTAAACTAGTTTTGAGTTTTTCAACTTACAGTTTTTTTCATCACCATTTTACGGACATTTTTTACAGTGTGTAAAGAGAGCATTGATCTAGAGAGTGATGATAACACCAACACCGTTTGTGTGTATGTATATGTTTATATATATATATATATATATATATATATATATATATAAATATATATGGTGCTACTTTGAACCGAGAATATAACACATATTTTCAGTTGATTACCTTTTCTTTTAGGTATGTACATAATTCAGTTTTGATGCCTTCAGTGTGAATCTACAATGTTCATAGTCATGAAAAAAAAATAAAAAATCCAAACTTTTGGTCTGTACTGTACATACATATATCCTTTGATGAGCACTTACACTTTCACTGGAAGTTATGCTCCCCCTCAACCTGATTAGCATTTGTATAGCTCACAGCATTCCCATTTACATCTTAAAGCCTCCTGTGGAGGAGGGAGGAGGGGACAACAAACTACCGTACACAGCCGATCCCATAATTTTTCACATAAATAAAGCAAAAGAGAAAAAATCACCAAAGTGAAAGTTTCAAGCTTACGTTACCCACATTCCTGTCAAATCTTCCACTAAATGGCGTAGCCTGAGACTAAAGGGGCGTGAACGAGATGGCCGTTTACATAGCTCCTGGTCGGGGCTGCTGACGTCAGGTCCAACTTGCAACGTCAGTCCAACTTCTGTGCCATTTTGGCGCCACAAAAATTCAAATTAGTAATACAGGTCGCCAGCAGATGGCGCCTCACAGACGTTTTAGGCAAAAAGTCAAACTTTCAACTCATTTTGCACCAAAGTGACAAGATTATGACCAAGGAATTAGACAAACACTATTGGAACACTCATTTATACCGATTACAGCAAAAAAAAGTGGATTTGAGGGTGAGTTGTCCTTTAAGTACCACTGTGCATTCTGGGTCATGGCAGCTGGAGTGTGCAGGTAAACTACACATTATTGAGTAAAGCAGATGAGTGTACAATTATGACAAAACAATTAAAACTGACTGATGTAAAGCTACTAAAGTTACTGTCTGTGAAAGCAGCAGAATATGCATGAGACCAGGCCTATTAGAGCTAACTCAAACAGGCTCCATGAGGATTAGATTTGACTCCATAATTATTAGGGATAGCTCAAACAGGCTTAATTTTGTGTTATTTTACTCTCTATGGCCCTCATTTATGAAACTTGCGTATGGCCAAATCAGGGTGTAAATGAGGCCTATGGAAAAAATTTACACTTTTCGACCTTCATCAATCTGGAAGTGAGCTTATGGTACGCAAAAAATATACACCAAGTCAAGAGCAAGCTGGTGTATATTTACACCCATCTCAAATGTCATCAACAAGCATGATATGACTTGGACAACAATAAAAATAAACATATTCCCACTTTCCAAATTGTATGAATTTATTTTTTCCCACTTGCAAATGTGAAAAAATATTTCCTTTTTTAACAAAAACAGACAAAAATGGAAGATCCATGGGTGTTCCCCAAGGCTGGACCTGCTTTCCCCGGGTCCATGCTGCAGTTCCGTGGTCCACAGGTCTGGGGTCCTCTGATCTCTCCCGTGGTCCGCCGGTCTCTCCCCAGATAAATCTCATAAAATCTTGACTTTATTCTCATAATATTTCAATTTTATTCTCATAATATTCTGACTTTAGTTTCATAGCGTCTGGCAAAAAAAAAATTGGATGACCTTTGTGCTTCGTCGTACAATCTCCTTCTCCGTGAAGTTTTTTTTCTTGGCTGTCTTCTTTTCAATTGTCGCAAAAACGGGGCGTGAAACAGGCGGTTGCTGAATATTTCTAGCCGTGACTTCCATGAATATGTTCGTTTTGAGCCGCCGCATTCATCAACAGCCGCTATACGTACGCTCGGATCTGGGCGAATCTCACACGTTCATGAATCCTGCGTTGGATCTTGCGTATTTGGAATCTACACCCAAAATATACAAGTTTCATAAATGAGGGTCTATACCTGTATGGACCTGTGCTCCTCTTTATGTTTCATTGTCGATGTCTTTGCATGTCTTTGTCTGTCTTTGTTTGACTGCTTACCTGCTTTCTGTGTTTTATCTTGAACTTTTATTTTATCATCTTAATTAAATCATTCATATTTGCATTCCTTCATTTTGGGTCCTCATTTCTCATTTCTCTGTGTGACACCATGAAGATTAGATCTCCATCTGGGAATCTGGAGCCAAATTATTAGCATTTACCTCAAATTATTTGAAGTTACGTGAAACATTAAGAAGAAATCAATCTAAATCTGTTCATCTATAAGGATTTATTGTAAGACTGTCAAATATATTTGTTGTTAACATACCTAATACTGCAAAACACCTCCACAAAATTAAAGCTGGTGTACCTAACTTTCAAATCACAAACGATAGAACTATGTAATACAGGGGTCCCCAAACTTTTTCCTGTGAGGGCCACATGACCTGGCCCCCTTCTTCAATGGGTGCCAGGTCAGTTTGTAACAGAATAAGTTACTAACTAATAGTTAATAATGAAAAAAGTTCATAACTAAGGAACTTTTTTTTGCAAAAGTCCAACTTTATGATCAAATACACCGTGTGTTCACAGTAAGGTGTCAATTAAAGTATCTGGACTTTGAAAAGGTTATAACTCAAAAATTACTATCATAGATTGGAAAAAAATATTTCAAACACAGACACATTGAAGAGATAGTGTGGATAAAATCAAAAGGAAAGATTTGACCATTCTACTGTGACGCCTGTTACATAGAAAATAAAAATGTTCCTGGTCTGAAAAAGCGGCGGATAAAATCCCACAAGATTTACATTAACACAAAATCAGTAAATCACTTGATATAAAAAAAGAATCGTTACAAAAATAAAACAATAAATGACCCTTAAATGTGTAACGGACGTGATGTTTCTGTTCATTTTTCTCAAAGAATTAAATTTAAGAAAAAATAATCTGGTCTGTTATCACATTTAATCACTTTGTTTCTATTCTATGTAAAAAAAAAATAGAATCTCTGAATCAAATGTGGATCTGAAAATACGTAACAAACTTCTGCAGCTCATTTCGTCAAATCATCAACGTTACATAAAATAAACAGGGCCACGATAGGAAACTTGTCTAATGTATAAAACAGTTTTGTTCTAGCAACTTCTAAAAGACAGAGGAGGGATTTGGAAACATGAAAAACATAAAATATCTTTGGTTTAAAATCAAAATTTTGGCCTTTTGTCACACTTTTGTGTCCTTTAGTTTGAACAAGCCCAAATATGAAAATACTCTCTGGTATTGTTCAGGGGCCGGAGTAAATGTAGAAGCGGGCCGGGTCCGGCCCGCGGGCCGCAGTTTGGGGACCACTGATGTAATACAATCCATCTCACTAGTTTCAGTGGATCAGTAGCTTTCAAATGCATGTGTTTGAAAGCTAAAGACAGGACCAACCTTACTCAGCCCAAAGCTTAAAATACATGTTGTGGTATGATTTGTTCAGATTTTACTTTTACAAGAATCTTTGTGTTGAGACTGAAAGAAAAAAATAGGTACCCTAGCTTTAAGTGAATTAGATATAAACAGAGAAATAGCACTTAGAACTCTAGTTTGGAAAATGGAGCTCTTCGCAAAAATTCACTGTGGTAGACCCGGCCGCTGCTGCCAGATCTACAAGCCTGCTCATCCTCTACTCATTACACCAGCAAAACGCCCACATCTTATCCATCAATAACCACCAGGACAGCAAGTTAAAAGCCGGAGACGCCCACTTCCCGGCCTTCTGAAGGTTGCAAACTTCTGAAGCCTGCAAGGTGCATGTCGCTAACGCACCTGTTCGCAAATGCATGCGTTGTTCTGGAGGGGTCGCTTCTGCTCACGTGTTGCTCGTGCGCGTGGCCCGGCTGTCCTCAGTCTGGCTGCTCGTGGTCTGCTCCTCCTCCGCGTCCCTGCACCTGCTGTGGTTCGCGTGTCTCCACTGCTCTCCTCCTCTGCGGGCTCTTCTGCGGGCTGCTCCGCGGGGCCCCTCCGCGGTTTCTGTGCTGCTCGTTCCTCGTGGTCTGCTGCCGCGCGCAGACGGTCTGGCGGTGCCGTGCGTGTCCCTGCCTCCGATTGGCGGTGCCGCGTTGTCCCGTTGCTTTTCCCAAGTCTCCTGGCATGTGAGTACAGTGAGTGTGCCGACCGCGGACAGATTAATCCCGGAGTCTAGGCTGCAGGCGGCTGGTTTTTGCCCTACGCACTTGACTGCAGGCGTCAGTTTTCGCCCCGTGCTTGGTCTGCAGGCTCCGTTTTTACACCTGTTTGAGCTAACTGAGGGGCAATGCATATTAAATGGCATCAATCTCTATTGTCTGAGGGATATAAGAGGAGCAATGTGCATAATTCAGATTCATGTTCTGCCACTTGCAGTAAAACCACGTTGGAAAAATGTGCAAAGACTACCCCATCGTGCTCCAGACGGCACACACCAGAGCTCTTGCCACGGCGCCATCTTTACAGCATTAATCTCATTACTCGCAGGACACTATTGTTAAATGAATGTATTTAAATTCGTCTATCTGCAGGAGGAAGGAGGGGCCATGCATTTAAATAGCTAGGTCACTAGTATTAAATTGGGTAACTAAACTGCAGTTGTTGCATTTTGAAAGTGCAGCAGAAAGAAAAAGGGCCCAATGTGAATCTGCAATGGGTTTGAAGTGGAGTTGGAGCTAATGAACGCATGGAACAGTGATCGTTCATGCGTTCTACCATAACCAAAGCAGCAAGATGGCTCCAGGGGACATCTGTTATTCGCATGGGAATGTTTCGGATTGATTTATTTCCTCAGGCTCTTAAACAACCATGGGCATGGTTCTCTGACCGCCGCTGCTGCGGTCCCTGCTGCCGTTCCTACTGATGCCTGATCCCGCTGATGCCTGTTCCCGCTGCTGCCTGTTCCCGCTGCTGCCTGTTCCTGCTGCCGCTCCTGCTGCTGCCTGTCCCTGCTGCCTGCTCCTGCTGCTCCTACTACTACATGTGCCGCTGCTGCTGTTCCTGCCGCTGCCGCTCCGCGGGCTCCCGGGCGGCACCTGTCTCTACGGCTCGGCTCTTTCAGACACGTATGTAACCTGGCTCACGGAGACAAGCGGCGCACGCTGGCGTGACACGTCTGTTTGTTCGTATGAATCGCATTGTGGTGCTACTGCTCCTGCTAATGCTGCTTCTGCTGCTTCATACTGCTACCGCTACTGCTGCTACTGCTGCCGCTAATGCTGCTACTGCTGCCGTGCTGCTGCTGCTTCTTTACTTTGACACCTCTCTTCACTTCGCATCTCTTTTACTGAAACACTAAACAGCTTCAACAATATTCTACTGCGGTGGCTTTGATACAGGATTATTGCTGTTATTATCTACGGATGCTGCAACCGCTGCTGCTGCTGCTGCTTCATACTGCTACTGCTGCTCCTGCTAATGCTGCTTCTGCTGCTTCATACTGCTACCGTTACTGCTGCTACTGCTGCCGCTGCTGCTTCATACTGCATCTGCTGCCGTGCTGCTGCTGCTTCATGTACTTTGACATCTCTCTTCACTTCGCATCTCTTTTACTGAAACACTAAACAGCTACAACAATATTCTACTGCTCTGGCTTTGATACAGGATTATTGCTGTTATTATCTACGGATGCTGCAGCTGCTGCTTCATACTGCTAGTGCTGCTGCTGCTTCATACTGCTACTGCTACTGCTGCTGCTTCATACGGCTACTGCTGCTACTACTGCTGCTGCTGCTTCATTTACTTTGCCATCTCTCTTCACTTGCATCTCTTTTACTGAAACACTGAACAGCTACAACAACATTCTACTGCTGTGGCTTTGATACAGAATTATTACTGTTATTTTCTAAGGATGCTGCTGCTGCTGCTGCTGCTGCTACTGCGGCTGCCGCGGCTTGATACAGGACTATTGCTGTTATTATCTGAGGTTACTGCTGCTGCCGCTGCTGCTACTGCTACTGCAACCCACTCTCTCAGAAGCTTATCCTGCTTCTAATGGATGCAGCCCGGCTGAGTATGCCGCGCTATGCTCCCAGGGTCGCTTCGGCGGTCGTGCTTCATCTCTCTACTTAATCTTCTGATCTATCAGATGCAGCTGGCCAAGTAGCTGCGCTGAGCCGTCAATCGGACTCCTAATCAAAGGCATCCATACCTGTATTCTTCACTCTTCTGATCGCAGGCTCCCCATCATGCTGCCCATCCTGCAGCGGCGCTGAACTCCGGCTCATCTTCCAAGTACATGTCTGCCCTCCTCGCAGCATCTTCCTGCTCTCCTTCTATGGCTTCTCTGCATAAGCGTCTCACCATTGCTCACTCAACCTTCATGCGGTCCGAGACACGGCTTTCCCGACCATCCTACTATCCTGATTATCTACTCTCCAACCCAAGATTCTAAGCGTAGGGGCGCCTGCAACATCAATGGCCCTCTCCGATATGTCTCTGCCCCTACAGGTCTCCGCTTCTACACGGACTCTGCCCCTTCCGTGGGTTTTGGGGGATTCTTCCAGGACCATTGGTTTGCCGAGCGTGGCCGCTACTTTCCACCGGAGCATCTCCTCTGCCCTACACGAGATATTCCCAGTGGTCGTGGCTGCGCGCTGTGGAATCACACGTGGCAGAGAAAGAGGATCTCTGTCATGTGTGATAATCTCGACGTAGTGGAAGCATTACACAAAGGTCGCTCTTTTTCACCCAACATAATGTCCCCTGACAATTTCAACCTCCGTCTCAAACATTCAAAAATCAAAGGAGCCTGCAATATAGTAATAGCTCGCTCGGACACATCTCTCTGCCCCTACAAATCCATGATGCGTTCCACTCGCCTCCGCTGCAAAAAGGAGATTTTAACGGACCTCTCTTTGTCACTCCAGACATTCTTCCCATGACAGCAACCTGGTTCAGAGCTCAACTAAGATCCCTACTGCTCCTCTGTAAATTATCTCCCCAGCTCTACACAGCCCACTCTTTCCGGATAGGCGCTGCCACGCGCGCGGCCTCGCTGGGGCTCCCCCACACCTCTCTGCAACAGCTGGGGCGCTGGTCCTCTTCGGCCTTCTCCGCCTACATCAGGCCAGACGCGTCCGCCATCTTGGCTGCACAACGGCTACTGGCTTCCTCGTAAGCTCCCAGCAAAGCAATACAAAGCAAAGTAAGTGAACCAATAGGATTTCTGGTGGCGGCACGCACTTTTAAAGATAACTCTGCTACAGCGTCTGGTTGATCGTGATGCGAGCGCTCACGTCCCAGGCAGCGTCCGGTTGATCGTGATGCGAGCGCTCACGTCCCGGCACTTAAAGATAACTCTGCTGTAGCGTCTGGTACCGATCGTGATGCGAGCGCTCACGTCCCAGACAGCGTCCGGTTGATCGTGATGCGAGCGCTCACGTCCCGGCGCTCAAAGATACTCTGCTACAGCGTCTGGTATCAATCGTGATGCGAGCGCTCACGTCCCAGGCAGCGTCCGGTTGATCGTGATGCAAGCGCTCACGTCCCGGCGCTTAAAGATAACTCCACTGCAGCGTCTGGTACCGATCGTGATGCGAGCGCTCACGTCCCAGACAGCGTCCGGTTGATCGTGATGCGAGCGCTCACGTCCCGGCGCTTAAAGACAACTCTGCTGCAGCGTCTGGTATCGATCGTGATGCGAGCGCTCACGTCCCAGGCAGCGTCCGGTTGATCGTGATGCGAGCGCTCACGTCCCGGCGCTTAAAGACAACTCTGCTGCAGCGTCTGGTATCGATCGTGATGCGAGCGCTCACGTCCCAGGCAGTTCCGGTTGATCGTGATGCGAGCGCTCACGTCCCAGCGCTCAAAGATAACTCTGCCCGTTTTTGGGGATTATGCGCGCGAGCAAGCGCCGCACTCAACAGCATCTCTCCTGGGCCTAGGGCGCCAAACATACTCAATCAACAAACTTCTAACTGCATTTTCCCTCTTGGGTCTCTCCAAAGTGAAATGGAGCTCTTCGCGAAAATTCACTGTGGTAGACCCGGCCGCTGCCGCCAGATCTACAAGCCTGCTCATCCTCTACTCATTACACCAGCAAAACGCCCACATCTTATCCACCAATAACCACCAGGACAGCAAGTTAAAAGCCGGAGACGCCCACTTCCCGGCCTTCTGAAGGTTGCAAAGCCTCCGCCCGCCCCACCTCCTCCTTCTCTCATCGAAGCGTGCTTGCCTACTGCCTCTGCCGTCACCAGTGCCTAGGCCCCGGGGGGGATTATGCGCGCGAGCAAGCGCCGCACTCAACAGCATCTCTCCCGGGCCTAGGGCGCCAAACATACTCAATCAACAAACTTCTAACTGCATTTTCCCTCTTGGGTCTCTCCAAAGGTAATTGATTTTGGAGATGTTTGCTTGTAAAATGTACTGATTATACGGTGGTCAGAATAATCATGAGCACAATGTTGACCTCCCTAAAAACTGGTTTCTTCGAATCAACCTCACTGTCTGTATAAATGAACACTACTATTACATATTAATGAAGCCGCCTGCGTGTGCATTTTAAACAGCCCGTCTAACATGGGACACACTCGGCCTTGTGTTTTCTTTGTTTTACGCTAATAAGCAATTAAAAGTGGATGCCGGAGGGTGTTTGGTTCAACTTTAGAACGTGGGCTTGTTAAGACTGCGATGAACCACAATTATAAGTGCTTTATCTTAGGCCAATACACACACACTGCAGCAGATCGCAAAACTAGAAGGATCACAAAATTGAGGAGACATAGATTCAATCTCGCAATGATTAAAAACACTACATCCGTCCGAAAGGATTTTATCAATGTGTTTGAAACAAGTGGCTGAAGTTCATTTGTTGCTTAAAAAGGAAAGACTTAAACTCCTATACATGATATACAGATGAAACTCAGAAAATAAAAGTCAATTTACTTTTGTAAATCAATATACAAAGTGAAACTATTATATGAGAAAATACATGCAAAGATATATCATGCCTATGTTTGTCCTGATGTTGATAATCAGCTCAGATAATCAGTAAGACTGTAAGCCACATAATCATCATTATGTTCGTTTATAACAAACAAAAACTTGTGTTAATTTGTATGTAATGAATCTATGATATATTAGTTTCATATTGTAAGTTGAATTAGGGAAATAAATGAACATTTGAACGTCATTCTAATTTCACCCAATTATTTTCCAATCAATCACTTAGTCCTACAACACAATTTTACAGAACCAACACTGGGTGGCATGGTGACTGAAAATATCACTTCTCAGCTAAAGTCCATGGTTTTAAATCTCGATCCGAACAGTTTATATGTTTACCCTGTGTCTCTGGGTGCTCCGGTTTCACCTACCACTAGAAACATATAAAGTAGCTCCCCTCTCACTGGGTCCTGGACTCACCTACAAATGAGATTGAGATTGTGAAGGTATTTGCTGGTTAGATAAAGGTCACTATATTTTATTGAAAATAGAAAAAACATAATCGAGCCCTTTTGAAGGTAATCAACTACTGCCATTTAAATGATTGGGGTATGTTTTTGTTTAATCAAAAATAACTTTCGTTTGTCAAAACATAAGATTTAGTTCACAAACCAGGCCACAAAAACATGCCGTTTTCCATACTTGCATGCTGACTGGCTGAGTTAAGGTGATCATCTCCTTTTCACTTCTGTCCAAAACTAGTTCCTCGCTCTCAAAACAGCTTGGTTCCATAATGGTTTGAGAGTTCGCTCCCGCAGCTTCAAAGCCCTAAAAATTAAACACCTTCGCCACAATTAGAATGTAAAATGCATGTAATGTAATAGCATATAGCTGTTGTTTTCATGGCACTGAAATGAAAGAAATGTTGCTCTCACCATATGGTATGATATAGTATGTTGTCTTCAGTCAAACTTAGACGGAAACGCTGCCCAGATGTTGCAAAGAAATTAGTAAAAACGACCAGGCTCCTGTGCAGCGTTTTGATGACTACGCAAAACAATGTAGTTCTAGCGCCTGGGCAGTAGTGGACAGTGGAACTTAACAACACGACACACACACAAGCCTCAGCAGTTTATTCACTTCCTCAACTACATCCTCCTCAGGCCACCGCAAAGACGTGAAAGAATGCATTAACATTAGGGCTGGGATAAACGATTATTTTTTAAACGATTAATCTAGCAATTATTTTTTCGACGCATCGCTTAATCTAACGATTCATTTTTTTCAGTCCGATTCGATATTGATTTCATACAATTATCTCCCCATTATTTGACTAATATCAATGTATACATATTGATTTACATATCTGACTGAAAAAACAGGAATTCCTTGACAAAATATATTTATTGCTCTTAAAATTCAAAATTAAAACATTCTTAGTCAGAGGTAGCATAAAACCTTGAACCCTTGAAAACACATCTAGCTCACTGGAAAAAGTGCATCTCATTATTCTTATTTCAGATGAAAATAACACTTAATGTTTAGCATTCAATAATTTTTGTTTTTTTAAAGTTCACCCGAAATACTTGTTTAGTGCAACTGAAAGAATACAGTAACCAATGTAAACTTTAGGGTTTGCTTTTCCAGCAAAAAATAAATAATGAAAATAAACATTTAGAATTCAACAGTTATGTTGAACATAGGCCTGGCTTACTGAAAAAATCATCTTCATTCACAAAAAACAAATAGCAACTTCGACTCGGACACTTTCCTTTCCCCTTAAGAATGGGCTCTATGCACGCACCACTTCCGCGTTTTAGCTAAAGCCCCACTTCACTTCCGGTTCGCGGGAAATGGCTTGAGTTTCACTGGAGTTCAGCAGTGGTTTACACGAGTTTCCCACATAATGCTCAACCAGGAATTAAACTGTGAAGATACTGGGCATTTTTGGGACACAACAGTGCTCTTTGATTGTGCTGTCATTGTGTTTTTATAAAGTTTACAAATCGCACTGAGTGGCCACAGACGAAGCTCTACCTCAGAGAAAAAGCCCAGCGACACTTTTGGGTCAGTCTCACAGCTGAATGTATTGATCTAATTACTAAAAAACGTCACTAAAACCCATCTAAAAGCCATAGGATAGCAGAGGCAGGAAGTGAAAGGGCTGTGCTTTGTTAACAGGAAATGACGTCACGCCTCCCCGTGCATATAGCCCATACCGTCTGTCTCCTTGTGGGTGTGACAATGGAGGAGTCTGTGCTTGTGAACTGCCAGCCCGCGTTGCCATTCTCCAGTGACTAAACTAGCGTAGCTAGCATGTAGCGCAGCTAGCATGTTCACCGATGTGAAAGTACCGTCTAATAATAAAATAAACGTATGGCACACCTCCGTGAACACATACTGCTATTATATAAAGTCTCTGGAAGGTCTCTGGACACAGAAACGCTGCAGAGCTGCCTTCTTGGAGAAGAACTTTACACAAAAAGCCGCTAGCTTAACTCTGTTAGCATCAAAGCACTTCCGCCGGATGCCACCGCAGCCCAGGACTTCTGGTCTGAACACCCCTAGCCTATGAAATTTAGAGAATCTGCGTCTACTGCTCGTGGTAACTGCGTTCCAGCGTCGGCGGTCTGAATGCCCCACTTGCGTTGCTGCGCTCGAAGCACACGTAGCTAGCTAGTGTACCCGCCGCCATTGTTGATTACGTTTGTTCTCCGCTACTGCGCATGTCCAAATGTACGTGCAGGGAAGTGGTATCTGTTCTGTTCTGTATCTGTTCTGTTCCACACTGGTTCTCAACGCTTGCGTTTTGACACCCCTCAAACACCGTCTAAATGTAAACGGAAGGCCAAAAAGATACCCAACCATACCTAAATATTCTTGGCTCTGATAAAGAGCAGGTGAGCACTAGGGAAATGTTATGCCAATACCAATATTGCTTGCTTATATTAGACTACTTTTTCATTCTGAAGGAATATTTAGCTAAGTAATTTAAAAAACTGTACAGACCTTTCTGTGTGGAGTGTGTATGTTTCTCTTTGTGTCTGGGTGGGCTTCCTCCAGGCCCTCACCACCCAAAACATGTACAGTATGTAAAATCTTCCAGCTAATCTTCTCACATTTTTTTCACATTATTTTTAGCCACTGGTTGAAAAATTCAGCATTATAATATTGTATCAGCCAATATCAATAATCAGCCAATGAAGCTGGACTTATGTCTGGTGGATACTACTATTTATACTGTATTCTGCCCATCCCTCGTCTTAAGCATGACTAGATCATGTTGCAGTGAAATGGCTCCACACACCAAGTGCTGTTCTGTCATACAAAACCCTGCAGGCCAATGTTACAAATGAAGTAAACTTGTTCTGTTCTCTTAGTCAGAGGTTTTAGTGCAGAAGTCAACATTACTTATGTAAAGCAACACATTTGAGCTAATTGGAAGCTGGAGTTGGCAGTAGCTGGAGGTCTAGTGTCAAATCTAATGTTATGATTAGCTAAATGGAGACAGATGAGAGCCGCATCGGTGCAGCCAAAATAAACTTCCCCATTCCCAGGTGCCGAGTGGAACTGTGACAAACGAGCCTGATATAACATTGGAGAGATAACACCCACTGTACTCGTGGAAAAGTTACAGCTCATACCAACTTATGCTCAGCTCCAGACAATTCCTTCCTTCAGCTCTACTTCAAAGGTGCATTTTAATATGGCTTCACTGGCTCCAGGAAATGGTCAAGACCTGTTTTTTAATGGCGATGTTACTGCTAAAACTATGAATCCTTCTGAACTTATTTTTCAATACTGACAGCCCCCTCTGTGGAACCTAGTGGCACAGTACTGCCCTGCGACTGGGCCTGTGATACTACCCTGTATCACAGGCTCTGCCGAGGTCTGACGGGATCTAGCTTTGACACGCAAAGCTAGATCCCGTCAGTTTGGGATAAGGAATCCACTACCATGTGGAAAATCATATACACTTTTATTGTTTATTCAAAGCAAATCATGTATATATTTTTATTTTATTTTGACTTTTACTTATAACCAAGAGTATTCAATAAGTAAGCAATAAATGTATCAGTCATAAACGGAGCGCTATATAAGAGGACAAAATCCTTTATTTTTTACTGAATTGTGTCGTATCAATTCCAAATACATTGTTTCTAAGTGTAGAGAGATAAGGAAGAAGGTCCTTTATTCGTCCCACAGTGGGGAAATTTCAGTTTGATGAATACAGATACACATATACACATCAAGGAAGGCAGCAAACATTACATCCGCGCTCCTTATGGGCAAAGTGGATTAAATGTCTTGCCCAAGGACACAACGAGAGCAGACATCAGTGGAGCTGATGGAGAAGGTCTTGTGGTGGGCTCGAACCCACAACCTTCAGGCTCAAAGGTCAATGCTCTGAGCCACTGTCGCTATATGTGTATTGTATCATGTCATGCGCATAAAAATCAGCAGTAAAAATATTGTCATTGCAATAATGGAAAGTGCAATATCCGTATCGCAATGATGTGTGACAACTTTGAGTTATTAATATGTAAAAAGCATCTGTTTCTTTCAAACATATTCTGGTTCTTATTTGACCGATCACACACAATGTCAAATGCGCACCCCCAAAAGTTCTGCTTTGTCATTGGCCAGAGCTCACTGAATGATAGGTTCAGGTGAAATCGAGAGCAGTGAAATATATGTTCCTAAAAAGTATGTGTTCTTTTGCAACGTTTTTTTTATGGATACCCAAAAAATGTAGTGCTTACTCTTTTTGCTGAGCATATAACGATCCTTGCAGGTAAAGAAAGAGGTGTCACTTTTTCCTTTTGTCTCTTTTTTTTATCTTTATTTTTATTATAAAATAATGAACATAGCTAAATTATTTAGAATGTATAAACTTACACTTGTTATGCCAGCAATGTTAAATCTATTTGAACCTTCAATGCAAAGAAAGTTCTTTCAATAATAATTTTTTTTTTTGTTTATTTTGCAAATATAATCTCATTAGTCAAAATGAGAAATTACAATATATATTGGTGTTGCAGTCCTTAATAGCACTACTGCATGGCACTTTTTCCTATACCATGTAACTATAATCTGTGAGTTACTCTGCAAGATACCCAGCCCTATTCAATATGTTGTGCATACACTGGACATTATTGTCCCCCAATATTTTATACATGCCAATATTGGCAAATTTGATATTTTCTGTTTTGACAAGAAACGCATATGATTGAATACCACTATAGCCTAGTGTATAGTCGCGCCCCGCGGAGCTTACGGTGGAGACGTGACGTCACTTGCGCAACGTGTGGATCACCGCAAGGCCCTTACGTAGCCTGCCGCGCACCCTCAAAAATGTCTAACTACGTAAGGGTCGCCGCAGAGAAGCTCCGCTGTGATTGGTCCGTGTGTGATTACTTTTTGGGAAGCATGGAGCGGCTGCAGGGAGCATGGACGAGGCACTTCCGAGCAGACTGCTTCGAAGGAACCGAAGGAAAAGCAGTTGCGTAAGTCCAACATAACCGCAGCCGTAACCAGTGCCGCGCGAGTATACATAGGCCTTCAGCTTTCTTCCATACATGACAGCAATCCAGTTTTAGTGGAGGTTCGACAAGTTGTTTACAGCTGACGCCAGAGAAGTGTGTGCTGCAGGCAACTGCTTGAACTGATGTCTTGCTCGTTACCATGGTAATGAAAGTGACAGACGGTATTGTCCCGTGAAATTAACGGGACAGGAAAATACCAGAACTCACTTCAGGCGTCATTCACATGAACCACAATACAGGAGAAAGTGCCAGACTTTTAATATGAAAGGTCCCTTTTAAATGTGGGCAACATGGAAGTCAGACCAACCAGTTTAAACGCGAATGTTTCTTCTGCTCAATGAAATGTTTATATCAGTTTGTCCCTGGATGGATGTTTCATTTGACGTAAAAAGAATACTGATGTAGATCTGGAACAGCTCATAGAGTTTTGAAATCGTGCAATCTGCAAACTTCTCTTGATCAAATTGACAATGATGTCTTGTATCAAGCTAGTAACTTTCTCTAAATAAAAACTAGATTGAGGGAATTTGATTTGATACAACAATAGACCTATTTCATACAATTTTCTAAGTATCGGCACTGAAAAAACCTGTTGGTCAAGTAATCTTGCTTGCACCAGTCCCTATGATCCTCATCCAAAAACATAAGCAGACTTTGCACCGCAGCAGAGTTTCCCACTTTTACTTGTGAGCTTTGCGACACGTCCACACCTGTTTGTACGTGTTTGCCTGTTATCAGACAGAGCGTATATATTTAGACTTTGCAGTGCATTGTGTGATAAATGTCCTGTTGGTGGTGCTGACGGGGCAGGTCCAGGAGAGCCCAGGCGTCCCATGGGTGGGAGGCTAATCACAACAGTTTCTCCGGAGTTCCACCGTGTGACAAACAACTGCATCGCCCACTCAAATATACACAGCAATGCACAATTTTAGCCCTGCTAAAGTAACCAAAGAATTAGTGAACAAACTGTAATTATAATTTTCAGTTCAACAAGCTGGAACAAATCCAAAGGCGTCAGCCTGGTCAGAGGATAATGGCATAAATGCCAACTGTGCATATTAAAGAAACCACAACGTGCTTCTTTCTGCTTTATAGTCAGAAATTTCTTACATTTAAATCAAGGTGAGAACTTTCATATTCAGCGTGCCATACAGCTTTTCGTAAGTAAAATCAGCTAGCGTTGCAGTGGTCAAAGGAGCATGAATTAGCTCTAAAAAGGAGGAGTGCGGAAATGATAAGGGAAATAATCAAAAGCAGTGAAAAGTTTAATTATGCTCAAGTCTTTGGGCTGAGAGCGGATTGGCTAAGATTATATTAAGAATAAAGAATATATTCATTACAAAGCACCTTCAGCAGATCCAGAATGATGCTGCTCGCTAGGTTACAGAGACATGTAAGAGGGAGCACATTACGCCTGTGCTGGCCTTACATCACTGGCTCCCCGTCACTTTCAGGATTGAATTCCAAGATTTTAAAATATCTATATGACTTAGCACGGGTAAATTTGACATACTGTCGCTGCTATCTTTGTATGTTCCTGTCAGATAAGTGAGGTCATAAAACTTGCTTGTGTTTTTCCCGAGGTCTTGATTTAAAAATTGTTGGAGACTGTGGAACTGTTTACCACTGCACATAAGAGCAGCTCTTTCATTGGAGACTTTCACATCTAGCCTAAAGACCCATTTGTACGCTTTGAAACCAATGGAATTCTTTGTTTTTCATTTTAAATGTATGTATGTAATTCATGCTGTTTTTTTCTTTTTTACTTTTGTATTGAAAATTGGTCCCACTGTGGGATGAATAAAGGATCTTTTAATTGTAATCATTGTAATCATTTTGGCAGCTGGTGTTGATGTGCTATATTGACATACTGTAGTAATCATATAAGAAAAGTGAAACAATTTTTTTCATATTTTGTCCATAGTGCTTGACAGCAGTGCTTGACAGAAATCTAAGGCTCAAACTTTTTCAATTCTATCCAGTTAATTAGCTTTGAGCCCCAGTGTATTGACAGGCACCGCTGTAATCACTTAGACAGTGTGTTCAGCTCATCCTCTCCACAATATTTGCATTTGAGATCAGAGCTGATACTGCGTGTGGACACAGTTCTGTTTAACAAAACGTTAATTATGTAATCTCTAACAAAGCAAAGCCCACTCGCTCTCTCCCCGTCACGGTCTTCTTTCCTTTCATTTTTTGTCTCAGCAGATTCCTTCCTCACAAAGCGCGCTGAAGTGGAACACATCTGGCAACAACAGCACGTCAATCTCGCACCGCGGCCGTGGCCTCGCCCGAGAAGACTCTGCGCGGGTCTTTTCCACCGCTGCTGTTTGGTTTCAGATGTCTCACTGGTTACAAGAGGCGGCACGAGCAGATAAAATACAAACAGATGTATTGGAGAGTGGGATGAAAGCAGTACCAGCTACAACTTATGCAAATGAGAACAGTCAAAAAAAGGAGGAACTGAGAGAGAAATTTCATCTTCAGAAAAAGCCATAGAAAAGACTTGCCAAGTTGCTGAATTGCCATACCTGCATTTAACTGCAAAAGCATGACTTCACTTGTCTGGAAGAGGAAAGTTGTCTCTATGTATTATTTACATCGCAACAAAGCACATATTGAGCACTTCCCAGTTTCAGGTAATGACAAAGATGAGATGAAAAAAGAACTTGTTGTGGTCCCACAGTAAGGAATACACTGTTTTTCTTGTTAAATAAAGGTCAATAGATTAAATCAGCCTTCCTTATATGGGCTTAAACCATTTAAACTGTAAAAATCACTCATATCAGCATCGTCCATGAACAATCCTAGTATTTCAGTCACTTACTACCTGCTACTGTAGCGGCTTAAGGCTTGTAAAGTTTCTCCTCCAAGAACCCCCCATTGTTCAAGTGAAAATAATAGGAGGAAGAGCGTGTAAATAGGCCCCCGTGTGAGCGTGGCGCCTGGGGTGGAGCGGTGTCAAGTGAGAGGATGGATGAATGGAGTCGGGCTGAAAAGAAACAGGCTCCACTTGTCATAATAGTATTAGCACCTCTTCACGTCCTGCGCTCACGTCTGCACGGCGCAACAATGGCTTTTGCTGAGTAGTGTGAACACAAGCTGAGCAAGAGCAGGAGACACGTTTCCAGGCTCCGGGAAGGATCTGCCGCAACCTGGGACCAAAACCCAAGCTCTGGGAAGCTCCACCGCAGCTTGGTGCAAAAACCCGAGATCCTGCAGCTTTCCAGTTTTGTCCCGGCAAACCTGTAAGAGCTTCTACATTGTAACTATGTATGCAAAGATGGCAAGTAAATAAGTTTTACTAGATTGGTACTGTACCAGGAAACACCCTTCTGACCACTTTTGGGCGGCACGGTGGCTGAGTGGATAGCACTCTCGACTCTCAGTAAGAAGGTCCTGGGTTCGAATTCCGGTCGGAACAGGTTTCTGCATAGGTTTCCTCCGGGTGCTCCGGTTTCCCCTACCACTAAAAACATGCACGATAGGTCTGAATGTAAATGAGAAAGTGAATGGATGGTGTTGATTGGGGGCTGACACGCCAGTGTGCTCAGCGACTCGCTTCCGTCATCACCGTGTGTGGAATGATTGGAACAATATCTGATCTCTGAACATTGTGCTTTGGGTCTGTACCTTGATCTGTAAAACTGCATGCCTTCAATTAGATTGTGACTCGTAATTAAGATCTAAATCGCACAGAATTAGGGATGCACCTATTGTGAAATTTTGGGCCGATACCAATTTTTAACATAACAACTTGGCCGATCCATCCATCCATCCATTTTCTACCCTTTAATCCATTTCTGGGTCAGGGGGGTGGCAGTCAGAGATGCCACCCAAGTCTCATAGCACCAGCCCCTCACTGACCCTCTGCAGGTGGTGAGTCCACAGGAGGACGGCTGCTCTCTGAGTGTGAGCATAGCCTTGATCTTTCAGTGGGGGCTTTGGGCAAATTGGGGTTAAGTGTCTTGCCCAAAGACACAACGACAGCAGTCATCAGTGGGAGTCGGTGGAGAAGGTGTAGAGGTGGGAATTGAACCCACGACCTTCAGGCCTGAAGGCCAATGCTCTACCAACTGAGCTACTGTATATAAAAAATACCGAAACTCAATAAAGATTTGACAGACTGAATCTGTAAATATTGTTTTCTATTTTGTCTTGAAAACCACACACACCAGTTTACCAACATCATGTAGCGCTAATATATGCTCACATGGTTCCAGTGAGAGGTCAGTGCTCTCTCCACAGACAGGAAGCCCCACAGACAGACGCGGAATAAAGATAATAGCAGCAGAGCGGTGGGAGCTTTCATGTTTCTAATGACCCACCTGAGTGCTTTGTCTGGGTTGGTTGGTGCCTCCTGGATTTATTCTAAGTTCCTGCCACCCACGATGGAGATAAAAGAAAACCATCATTTGCCTAATTCAGTGGTGACGCTGCTCAGGCCCAGTCAGACCCGTGATGGATGGGGGACCGGAAGTAACACAAGAAACTATAATAAAATTACTAACTATATTAGGGGATTCTAGTCTCAATAGTAAATTTTTTGTCCAGTTTGATTATTGTTATTGTATTATTTTTCACCACGGACCATTCTTGGCAATGGAATTGTGCCAACAGCAGCTGCATGGAGGTTTGGAAAAGTTTGGTGTGTTTGGTGAAAAGTTTGGATGGAGTAAATGTGCTGGGGAATGGAAAAATACTGTCTCCTGAGAAAAACATTTTCAAACTTTAGCTCCACCAATATCGACAAGTTATACCTCTTTTTAAAGATCTGAGTCTCAAGAATTGTTGTTTAACTATCAATGCATCTATCATAGGGCTGGGCGATATAAACGGTATAAGCGGTATGCGATATAAATTTGGCCCACGGTAGAGATTTTTGTTATACCGGCATATTGCGATAGGTCATTATGTCATCAAATTGCGCAGGCTCTGACGCCAGCAGAAAGGACCAAAACAAACCGGCATTCAGCAGCATTAGCCTAGCACTATTAGCCTAGCAGACACCACTGGAAACAACGAACAACAGCACGGCATTAACACCGTGTTTCTGTCTATGTATTGTTGTCACAGCGGCCCCAGCAGAGGTAAATACACACACAGTTTAAGCGTCTACCTTTTGGCCAATCAGTGTCAAAGGGGCGTAGGCTCGAAGCGCCAGTGTGAGCCAAAATAGATCCATGCGTTTGCCGTGTCCACAGCATCACAGCAGAAGTTTGCGAAAGTTAGCGTCAGATTCGGACCTCCGCGGTCAATATCTCACAAAAGCTACTTTGTTAAACAAAATGTATTGTGCCAAAATGATCATTTACATCAATTGTTCAAATCCAATGTGCTTTTTTAATGCAGATAAATCCATTGAATCATCCAGTTCACTGCAAGCGCAGAGAAAAGCGCTTAGGGAGCGTCAACAAATGGCAAGACCAGCTTTGTAAACGAACAATAGCTTTTACTGAAGTCATGTACCTGCACAAAACTCTCAGACACTATAAATAATGACCATGTCTAACTCCTACAGACTTTGATTTCAACATTTGTGAGTTTTTTATATTCTAAATGAATGCACATGTTTTTCTTTTTAAAAATTGCTTTTACAGTGAACGGTATTTACTGTAACATACATAAATAATGTATGTTACAACATTTGTCTCTTTATTCGTCTCACTGAATAACTAAAAATATATATATATTAGATTCTAATATATAAATAAGTAACAATCTTGACTATTTTATGCAAGAACCTGCTAGACCTATATTGAAATTCACACCAAATTATACCGCAATATATACCGTCTACCGTCTGTGTCCCAAATTATACCGCAATATGAATTTTAGGCCATATCGCCCACCCCTAATCTATCATGAATCACTGTAAAAGGCCTGCACAGATTGTGCTAGCCCAAAGCAGCCAACTTCAGCTCCTCCAATGTATACACACCATATTTTAAAGCTTAGAACTTCTACATTTCAGTCAGTTAGTTTGAACAAGCGTTTTTTATGAAAATATGATCAGCCGTACAAAATCCCCAAAAATCGGACAGTCCCTAAAAATATATATGAATTGTATAAAGGAATATAAACTTTAATTAGAGTCAGCATGTGGTTTTATAATGTATTTATAATTCTTAACAATCTATATAAAACGCAGCACTGTGAATGTCAGTGAATCCCTGCTGTAGACTGCAGTCGTGTCAGGAGGTCCCTGCCCTCACCTACATGTGCTCCTTACTCCAAAAACACTTCACCTTCACTGAGACTCAACAAACTGTCCGTGGATGTGGCATTTGTGCGTGTGTATCCATGTGCATGCGTGTGTGTGTGTGTGTGTGTGTGTGTGTATGCTCATGTGTTTGTGTGTGTGTAAATGTGTGCATGTGGACTCCTTGAGACAGATCCATCGTCTGTGGGAGTCTGACAGAAGGCTTAGGTTTGCACTCTGGTCTAAACCCCCTCCAAAGCCTTTGTTATGAATGTTAGATTAAACCTGTGTGTGTGATAAGAATATGAAATGCACACAGAGTGGGCACACAAGGCCAAAACAAGCAGCTTCAACAGGCTGTTACAAAAAACACATGAGGGGATAAAGGCTAAAGATAAAAGCAAGATAAAATACAATCGACAGGCTTAATTCCTGCAGGAAAATATATGAATATATTAAAGAATTGGTGTGTCAGTATTGTTCTTACTGTTCAATTGATTTCAATTCAATTTATTCTTGTGAGGACTTTACACAACCATTGAATTCATCAACACAGATCAGATAATTAAAAAGTTCAAACAAAAGAAATAACACAGAAAACACAATAGTATTGGTCCATAAAGGGCAGATGATCAATTAGGGGTGTCACGGTATGAAAAAGTAACCTCACAGTTATTGTGACCAAAATTATCACGGTTCAGGTTTGAAGTATTGCTGCCTTGAGCGGAAACTTTTTTTCTGCACGTTCTGCAGACAGAATAGCCTTCCATCAGATGTCCCTCTGCATTCTTTAAAAATCCAAAACAATCCCACACAGCAGATTTTGTCCTAAAGATGTATGCTGAGTGCGCCCAGCAGAGTCAGAGACCCCAGAAAGGCTCACGGTGCCATATACGGCTCTGTAATCCACAAGATAATTTCATTTGTTCCCAATATTTTTTTTATAAAACTGTAAATGCTATAGTCAAAACACTTTACCGGGGTATACGGTAATCGTGACATCCCTATGACACGATTACCGGCACCACTTATGACTTATGTCCATAAGTGTTGATAAATGTCCATAAAACTGGTGTAAAATGTTACTACTACGAGATTCTAAACTGTATGCTTTCCCACTGAGCAACACGGGCTGGTGTGTCAGAACGACTTGGCATTCAACCCGACCTATAGTCTGTTTGCTGAGGCGTGTTCAATGTGAGCGCTCTGACAAAAGATAGACAAAATTGCTTACATGTGGATGATGTGAAGAAGGTTACATATACACACAAGTCACACGAAGGACAATAATTTGCAGCTACGGCTAAAGAGATTCATCAAATCGACTGAATTAAATCAATTACAAATTAGATTACAATTCCTTTGTCTTCATAATTTAGATTTTTTTATCTAACCTACTCAAAAATAATATGTGAAACCGTTGCAAATCAAGCACACACAACAAATTCTAGAACATGAAATGTTTCTGCCTGGTGCAAACATGGCTCTGAATACTTTAAAGTAACAATATGTAAGATTTTTCATTAAATGGCCCTAATGTGTAAAAAGATAAACCATGGTCTTTTCAAATACTTTTTTAACTGATAACAGTAGTTCAGCCGAGATATTTGGATTTCAAATCTAGTTTTACAAACCCTAAATATTGTTATTGTTTTCATTTGGATGTCCCATCCTCCAGTCAGAAAGTGTGTGATCCGGGTTACCAGAACTCACCGCGTCAAGCTAATCTCACTGCTAAAGTAACATGTCAGGCCGCAGGAATACAAAAGGTCTCATTAAGATTTTCAAATCATTAATAAAAGGAATAAAAAAAGGCATTTGTGAAAAAGGTGTTGGTTATAGATTTGCTGTTGACAAAACCCTAATCTATTCAACTATTATGGTCCCAGTTGGATTCGTCTGCATATCTGGCAACCTGAGTCAGGGAGAGTGCAGTACCACTTTTGGCCAGATTTGTACATACTGCTCATATCATTTTAACAATTAACTAGTTGGAAAGAATATTGTCAATATAATACGTAATCCTCTTATTTTTGTTTTTAAAAAAGGATGAAAAAGATCCTCTATAATGCCACGGTGGTCCACGCACCTTGGGTTGGGAAACACTAACTAGTCAGAAATGTCTTCAAACCAGAGAAAATATTCAAAATCTCACAAGCAAAAAATATATTCTAGTCAATAAAGTTCTGCTATAGCTGTCCTATGGCTGATTTTCCACTTTATATTCCAAACGCTCTCTCTTAACCAGATTAAAGCCCATTTCAAAAAGTAACGTTTACGTGATGGATGCTAAGTGCCTATAATCTCCAGCATACAGTTACATCGAGACAATAAACAGACCACAGAGAAAAATCCACTTCATTCAGTCAATAGTGGGAATAAGGAGAAGACAGATCTGGCCTCGCTTCACTCACCGCGATCGTGTCTTTGCTTTTGTCTCGCGGGCATTGGCTGCAGTACTACACGTGTAACAGGACGCCAGTCCATAATCTGAAGCTTGAGGCACGGCCGATCGATCCGGGTCAGGAGAGGTCAGCGTTTGGCCTTTCTGTTGAAGGCGAGTGTTTATGTAAAAGATCTGTTTGAGTGTCGCCGCAGTAACACAAAGCCGTGAAAAAAAAGTGTGTTATGTGTGGCTGATAGCGGCCAAACGGTGTCATCTGGATTGTGTTCACCACTTTAAATAATGGGGGAAAAATACAAATAAATAAAGGGCTATTGGGATTCCAGGTCCTTTTTTTAACTTACATTTAAGCTTGTTTTCTTACCACGTTTCAATAGATTCAACTTGAAACACTATGTCATCTGTCCAAAAAAAGAAAAAACAGTCCAAAATTAGTAAATGAACTAGAATTAACTAGTCATTAAAGCTGGGCTGTCTATTTTTATAATAACATGCTTGTACCAACAGACACAAAGTCAAATCTGACCCCAACACCCAACAAGGAAGGAATTGATCTTAGATACATCCAACGTCTGGCAAAAACACATAATTCCATCTCTTGTCTAAAAGCTCCAGTCTTAGTCTTGTAGTAGCATGATGTTTAGTATGTATGACATTGTACTACTAAGATATCACACTTTGGAACAAAAGTATTGCCCAATTAGTAGTTTGATGGTAAAGAATGTAACTTGTTCAAGTGAAAATACATTCTTTACCATCAAATAACTGGTAAAATTTCAAATTTGGAAAATAACAAAATTAATTTGATTTCTCCCTATGGTGGTGTAAAGCGTCTTGTTTAACCTTCCATACTTGTTACACCATATATTTTGTACTTAAGATATTACTTCAGATTATAAAATTATAAATAATCTTATTCTCATTTAAAGGCCAATCATAATGTGAGATGTTTCTCTAAATGCATATCAAATCCAGTAACGGTTCAATCTGAATAGTGACACATATTTTGGCAGCCGCTGTGACCAAAACAAAAGCCGGTTTACCAGTTTGCACATGCACAGACCTGCACCAAAGCAACTGTGACATCAACTGGATGAATTCTAGTAAGGGTTAGTTTGCAGCAAGCTTTACCTGCTCATTATAAACATGCAAATTGCCGCTAAAAGTCCCCCGGGACCCCAATTGACCCTCCTTCATGCCCTCGCACACTCTTCACACGGGGCAGGTGTGACACTGGGGCTTCCGACTGCGTTAGTGTAATGAATTTAATATGTGCGGCGGGACGGACTAATGAAGTTAGCCGCTCCCTTCGCTATGGGTCGGGAAATGGCGCTGTCGGGGGTCTTTTAACCTCACATTACGTGAATGTTTTTCCTTCCACCACACGCGTACTTTTCTTCCGGAAGCACGCACTGGCACAAACGGGCTTAATGAGTGCCTGGGGAGACAGGGACGGCACATTGTCACAGACAGATCGGCTTTGAGCTCGCTGCACCCGAATTTTTCGCCCTCAAGTCAGCCTTCAGGAAATGAAGTGGAAGACGGGGGAATTTGGGTTGTGCAATAAAATGTCAGCTGGGAATCGGAAAAAGGGCAATTCTTCATGTCAGAGCTATCAAATTTCAATATTTGTAGGTATAATTATGTACAGTATACATACAAATATCTAGTACATACATACAATGAACAGTGGCTCAGTTGGTAGAGCAACTGAGGGTTTATTATGGGATGCATGGGTCAAATGCATTAATATTGTTGAAGCGAGTAAAGAAAAAATTAAATTAACGTGCGTTAACCCGATAATTTTGACCGCCCTAATATATAATAATATACATATATATAAATATATATATATACAAAGGTGAGTGGACATTTTTTTTTTATATATACATTTATATATATATATAAAAATTGTCCACTCACCTTTGGCCCTCCGCGGGCGGTTATCCCTCTCTAAGCTCGGGTCCTCTACCAGAGGCCTGGGAGCTTGAGGGTTCTGCGCAGTATCTTTGCTGTTCCTAGCACTGCACATTTCTGGACCGAGATGTCCGAGGTTGTTCCGGGGATCCGCTGTAACCACTCTTCTAGCTTTGGAGTCACTGCCCCGAGTGCACCGATCACCACGGGCACTACTGTCACCTTTACCCTCCAGGCCCTCTCCAGCTCCTCTCTGAGACCTTGGTATTTCTCAAGCTTTTCATGTTCCTTTTTCCGGATGTTACCATCGCTTGGAATTGCCACGTCCACCACCACGGCTGTCCTCTGCCCTTTGTCTACCACCACAATGTCAGGTTGGTTCGCCATTACCATTCGGTCGGTCTGTATCTGGAAGTCCCACAGGATCTTCGCACGCTCATTCTCCACCACCTTTGGAGGAGTTTCCCACTTAGACCTTGGGGTTTCCAGCCCATACTCTGCACAGATGTTTCTGTACACTATGCCAGCCACTTGGTTATGGCGTTCCATGTAGGCCTTCCCTGCCAGCATCTTGCACCCTGCAGTTATGTGTTGGATCGTCTCAGGTGCCTCTTTGCACAACCGACAACTTGGGTATTGTCTGGTGTGGTATATCTGGGCCAGATATACCACACCATATATATATATATATATATATATATATATATATATATATATATATATATATATATATATATATATATAAAGTTTCAGGTCTTACAGTCTTTGTTTGTGCTCATGCACTTAGTTGTACCCGCATCCAAACCACTTTTATTAACTATTGGGCCCTGTCTCAAAACCCACACTGCACCCTACACTCCTCTATGAAGTGTGCATTTGTTTGAAGTGCACGCAAGGATTTGAGTGCGCAGGTTGCAAGCGTGCAAAAAAGGAGGAATTGGGACAGTGCACACTGAGTGCAGGTTACATCATAGACTAGTCAAGAGATGGTCATTTTCAGACCTAAACTTTAATTTCTTCAGACTCTGTGGGAAACAAAATTAATTTCTCCACATACGTTAAAATACATGTATATTGGTTATTCGTAATTTGAGATAACTGTATAATTTTAAGTTAAATCTGGGTAACTAACTGTTATCTGGTCAGTTTTTATACATCCTAAGTTTATTGTATTGTATTAAGTGTAAAGTTTAAATTGAATGTAATATGAATGCTTGGATTAAAAATGTTATGAAATTGTTAGCATAGAATGTCGGTAATTCTTCATCAGTCATTTATGCTTCTTTCCAAGTAACATAGCAAAATTTATTTACACACATACAGTATATATATTTCAAAACTTACACTTAAATGTATTTTCCCGACGTTTTGGTGTGTACCGCAAAGAATTATGGGCAATATCCTTTGCCAGAGTGCGCATAGATGCAGGCTACGGCGAAGTGTGGATCAGGGGCGCAAAGGGGGCGGGGCCAAAGACCTCCCTGGAGAATTGGGACACCCTACGCACTCGCACCCATCATCGGGAACGCGCAAATGAGGGGCGCGAGGGTGGAAGTGCGAGTATTGGGACAGGGCCTTGTTTGTAAAAAAAACACGGAAGTGCGTCCACTTAAATAGTCCGGGTGAAACAACAAACGTTCCATTGCCTGTGCGCACCGATGCTTCCTAGCTAACGCTACAAACATCTCTCAGATCTCGTTAAAGCTACAAACACATTGTTATGGCACCTCATGGAGTATTACTGCTACATTTGACTAATGTTACTATTAGTCCAATGGCTAAAGAGCCAAATGAACCTTAAAATGGCCTCTATGAAGAGACATGTGTATAAAACGGATTTTAAGCTAAGCTATCGGTGACACAGTTGAGCTATTAGCTATGATGCTAATAGCATTGCAGCTACAATTGTTTTGTATTTCCTAATTCAGAACCATTTCATAACCAAGTTGAGTTTGTTTAAATGATACTACTGAAACATGTTGAGTTACTCAGGGGCAGCTGTTACTACAGTAGTAGTTTATCACCACCTTGTATGGAGTGAAAGAATAATGACATGTAAAGCGTCTTTGAGTGTCCAAAAAAGCACTATATAAAACTGATGCATTATTATTATTACTCCATATTGTTATAATAGAATTCTATCCACCGATGAGCCAACATTCTCTTTTTAACATCACAGCCATCACAAAAGGTAGAAGTGGCAAGGGTGAAAAGCAGACGACAGCTGTGGAAAAGCAGGTGCGATCTCCGTGTGTCTCTAGTAAATCAGCCTCAACACTTTCTCCAGCTGCTCCAGGCTGCGGCTCTGCCAGAGAAAACAGCGCCGCGATTGATTAGGAGCAAAACATCTGCTGGGACACACATTTGGAGATAACCTACTTTTGGATTGTGTTGTGGTTGTTGTGCTTAAAGAACGGCAATTTGGAGCACCTGGCTGGCATCAGACATAGGACAAAGTAAAGACAGTTCAAGTAAGAACTGTGCCAAAGACTATGCCATAGAAAGGGAATTATGGATAATGTGTCTGTGGTTTGACAATACTGTTTTTTTTTTTGATTATTTAAAGGAGACAGATTATGCAAATTGACTTTTTTGAGCTCATCAAAAACAATTAGTTGTTTTTAGATTACACAAATATTAGTAACTCCTGGGTCAAACATGTAACTCCGCCCCTTAAATCTAAACGCTCCTGTCTCAGTCCTGTAATAGTATAATGAGTCAAACCCAAGGCCCAAGGGATCTATCTATTTGGGCCCAGTCTATTTTTCATGGTCCTGTGAATATGATTAATTTGCAGGATGGAGGGTATTATATGTTAATAAGGAAATAACCATGTCTGTTAATTTATTTTAAAACTTGAATCCTACAGGTAATTACATTAAATAAATCAAATTACATGAAATTATATATTTTTGTATTAAATAAAAAAAATCAATCATTGACTTCAGTCTTCATTGCGAGTTTTCACCTTTCACTCATTTTGAGCAGAAAAATCAAACAGAACATTATATCCAAACTTAAGTTAAAAAGCAATCCTTCTAATGCCGTTACAATGTAGGTTGTTTTAAAAAAAACATTCATACTTATTATCCTCGGCCAGCTATTACTTTTCAAATTCAGCCCCAACCAAAATAGGTTTGACACCCCTGCACTATGGCATCAAACTCCATCCATCCATTTTCTTCTGCTTCATCCCTTGCCGGGTCGCGGGGGCAGCAGCTTAGACAGCAGCTCAGATAGAGACGCCCAGACTTCCCTATCCACACACACTTTCTCCAGCTCGTCCGGGGGGACCCCAAGGGGTTCCCAGGCCAGCCGAGAGACTTGGTCCCTCCAGCGTGTCCTGGGTCTTCCCCGGGGTCTGCTTTGAAATGGGCCTGAATAACATTTCACGGTTCCCCTTGACTTCCCTCATTATTAATGTTTAAAGTTCAAAGGCATGAGCTGTACTGGCACAGGCCCACACACTGAAGCCAAAATCAGCTTCCATCTCCCACTCTCCCACAGACAGACGGACAGCACACTCTTAAATCCTCCTGCAGGCGCCACTGTGGAGCACTGGACTGGGGATAAGTCCTGTTCCATCACCACAGAGCTGAATGAGACCACGTCCCCATGAGAGAGAGCCTAACCGAGCCCACAGAGAGGCAGCGGAGCGGGAAGGGCTTTACTGAGAGGAAGGCCTGGTTAATTCATCTGCAGTAATGGCGTCCAAACAGCCAAGGCGCACTGAGGTCCTGGTGGGAGTTTTGTCTAGGGATGGGAAATACATCAGAAATTAATTACTGTATATCACAATTATTGTTTGGAAAATATGCAAGATTGTACTATCAAGTATATCTTAGGTTAAGGTCAAAGCCTAAAGTACCCAACATTTAATCCATAACAATTAGTTGATAAATTCCATACAATTTTAGTTCCTCACTTCCAAAAAAGTTTGTTTTTATCACTACTATCTTTAGATCTGTAGATCAGCAGCTGAAAGATAGACTGCTCAACAGATCAGCTCTCTTTCCAAAGAGTCAAATATATTGGTCTTTCTAAAAAGCATCACAACATTTAACAGGTTCCCAGCTGTGGATTTGACCCATGTTTTGGGGGGAAAGGTTACCCAACTCACCCCCATGCCGCAGCCAAAGGCCCTTCCGCAGCTTGTGGTAATCCGACCAATTATTTTTTCAAAAAGAACCACAAACCACAAATGTCCAGGGCAGAAACAAGTGTTGCCTTTAATTGGTATGGTTACATTATTGGCACTCTCCTTACTGCCGTGTATTCACACTGTGGGCCGTTTCAATGTTAACGAATGTCCTAAGTGAGTGGACTTCCACATTGTAGCAAACTTGTTTTTGAGCCCCGCCAAAGAACCCTTTCCTTTGCCCTGTAAAGACCAAGCTGAGAAAAAGTCATTCAGACGAACAAACCAGGAGAGAACAGGGCACCAGACGTAACAGGAAGACGATCAGACCACCGGCCACAATTTCTCAACACAGAGCAACCCCTGGACAGTTCCATATCATCTACTATACTCGACAATAGGGATGTAAAAAACTATGAATTTTCATGACCGACCACCGAGTCTCATTAACCGGTTGAAACCGGTTAACCGCGTAGTTTTAAATATTCCACATTCTTTTAAATAACAGCCATTTCGAGCCGCGTACTTTCCATAAGTGATGCTCTGCGTTCTACTGGATCAGAGCCGAGACAGCGGCGCCAAAACCCACAACAGCTCCGGCACCTTTGCGCACAGTGAACTGCTTTTTTAATCTTCCCATTCTGCTGTGCTGCGGGTTAAAGCTCTTTAGCAGCAAACGACGGCTCGTTCACATGGTCAGAGCAGCGAGTGACGAGCCGCGTCTCGCAGGTCTCCGCTAAAGTCTAAATATAAGTGATGTGTGTGGAGCTGATATAATGACAAGGACCAGCAGCACAATCATGTTCCATGTGGTTTGACTGAAGCAGCGTATTTGGGCTACATGACACAGAGGAGCGTGACAGACCGGTATGTGTGTATATGTATGTGTGTGTATGCTCCAATGTAGTTCTAACCCGCACAAGAGTATGGATGATGCGTGTGGATGTTACATATGAATGGAACGGGGAAAAGGTGCGCGAGTGTGAAATGGCACTTGTGTGTGCGTGCGTGCGTGTATGTGTGAATGTGTGTATGTGTGTGTGCGCGGCGCGTGCGGCATGAGAGTCGGCTCGGAGTTTAATACATGGGCGCACACAGGTAGAGACAGACCCGCTCGTCACATTGTGCAAATAGAGTTCAAAACAGCCTTATTAAGAGACCTCCCCTCTCCCCCTTTTCTTTTTTTAACCGACAGCTTTACCGGTTAACGCTGTGATGGTCAACCACCGGTTAACTGGTCACCGATTTACATCCCTACTCGACAGTACAGGCGAGTAGGGCCAACCTACCCTCAACAAACCAGTATCCGTGCACGTTCCTTGGTAACCATGGTTTCCAGCAGCACTCTGGCCAAACACTTCAGTATCAGCTTGGCCTGGATAGAACCAGGGAAAAGCAGGTACTAGAAAGTACCTGATACCGGTAAAACGAGGCCTGTTGAAATGCTCCCAATCTGGGAAGTATAGAGAGGAAAACTAAGGCCTATAGTTCAGAAAGTGGAATTAAGAAGTCAGCTGTTCCATAGGCCCAGACAAACACATTCCTGCCGTTAGTGCTTCTGTGATCACTTCTGCTACTGCTGTTGCTACTGCTTCTGCTGTTGCTACTGTTGCTACTGCTGCTGTTGCTGCTGCAACTTCTGCTGCGACTTCTGCTGCGACTACTGCTGCGACTACTGCTGCTACTGCTGCGGCGAGGCCTTCACGCTGTCCACTGAAAGGATTATCCTTTTAAGACTCTCTCTAAATCAGGTCTAAACAAAGTATTTCAGCATCCAGTCTGTAAAATCTGCCAACAAACCACTCAGAGAAATGTCATTATGCATGTGCCGAGTCAAAAATACGACCGTTTTTGTGTGAGGAGGTAATGGAGTAAAGAAGTTGGACTATTTGATAGGATCCTTGTGTTGGATAAAGCCTGTCTTAGGCTGTCATTAATAAAAATCAGAATAATTCTATTGCCATTGTAGTATTGCATCAAGAAATCATAAAAAGTATACATAGATATATAAGGCATGCATAACAAATCTAATACAATTCTAAAATTTTAATTTTACAATAATCTAATGTATGTTTTTAGTTTTTAGTTTAAATAACAAATATAATAACCACACATGTTCAGGACAACATAGACCATATTAAATATACATACATTTTGCACTGGAATAAAAATTATTCTTTAAGAAATTTTAACTTTATTGAGTTGATTTTCTCCTAGACCTGAGACGCAATTGCTCCAATGTTCCATGTGACCAATCCACAGCTTTTTTTACTCTGAATTAGTTTTGTGATTTCTTTCCCGTCAAATTACCTTATTTACAACTGCGCACCTTCAAGCAGATTGTACCATTGCTGTGAAATTAAAAACATATACATAAATACAAAAATAAAAAATAAGACCATCAGAGAAGATAAAGAAGAAGACTTCATGGACAACTATCATCAATCAATCAATCAATCAAATTTTATTTATAAAGCTCTTTTCATACAAAAAGTGTAACACAAAGTGCTTTACAGTTTAGTTAAAAACAATCCAACATGCCCAGCCTTAAACCTTCCTCCCCACAGACCCGCCCAAAACCACATTTATAATTATATATACAACCACATGCGTATACACACACACACCCACACACACACACACACACATACACAAGTATAAAGTCATATCAGGTAAAATAGGTAAAACAATAAAAATAAATGGGGCTGGGAGCAGATGTAACCGGCTGAAGAAGCGTCATCCAAGGAGCCATCTGCACCAGGAGCAGAGAGCCGGCTGCAGCCACAGGGAACGACACAGGACCCAGAGGAGAGAGGGGCCCCAGACCCCACCAGGCCCAGGACTCAGACCCCATAGGACCCAGAGGAGAGAGGAGGCCCCAGACCCCCACCGGATCCAAGAGCCAGACCCCCGAAGCCACAGCAGACCCCAGCTCTCAGTGCAGAGGGCTCCTCCAGAGGAAACACTGGGGACACTAAAACAATACAATAGAAAGTAGAACAATAAAATGTGACAATAAAAAGAAAAATGGCAGCTGCCTAATATTGATAATAACAATAGTAAATGGGTAGATACAATAAATAATTAAAAATAGTAAATAATAAAAATAAATAAAAATATAATGTGTCTAAAAACATAACTAGATGTTTTTAGACTCATCAAAAGACTCCAAGTTGTCAGAGAAATTAAAGGGGAAACACACTCTATTGAGAACTGGGAAATGGAGACTTATAATCAGGGTCATAGACTATATATTAACGGACAGTGTCACGCCTATCTCCGCCGTTCTAACTAATGGGCCAAAAAATGTGCTCTACTGGAGCTATCCAAAATGGCAGCGAGTGGTCCCGCCCACAAGAAAATTGTGAAAAAACGGATCTGCGCATGCGTCAGCCGGCGCAGCTCCATTCATTTGAACGAGAGACTTCAAAAATTCACAGCAAGTAAACTAGAGTGGTCCAAAAAAATTCACCCCCCTCAGCATTGACACACATGTGGAACGGAGCTTTGGGCCAAGAGCCAACTTTTGGTCCATCCTGTAAAGACATTTTCGAGAAGTCTGTCAATGCTGTATGATAGCATTGGCTAATTCTTCTTCTGGGTCCACCCCCACAGGCCTGGGGTGGTATTGCAAGCATGTCAGCGCACGTCATTTTGGCCACTTTTGAGCTGGGATCGGCCCCCACTGATCAGGGTCAGAAAATGAGTTTCTAACCTCATCATTTGGCTTCACAATACCACAAACAATGAGAGAAAAAAAAATGTCAAAAATGATTCTGCCAGGGGATGTAAATTGTCAAGAACGACTCATGACATTTGTTTTCAAATTCTAAAACATGAAATTCCAAAGTAAATAGTCTCGACATCCTTTCAAGAGGTGAACTGGAGAAAAAAATGCATGATGTTTTTTTGCCATTCACTATATTGTGTATTTATGTTCAGTCCATATTTGCTGTTGTTCCCACACGTTTCCAGATTCTCCAAAACAGCAGCTTTGGAGCAGAGGAGTCATCAGGTTTCAGCTTCTCACAATAAGGGGCAGGACTCAGACAGTAACCAGCTCCGCTCAGCATTGTCTCTGTCTATAGGAGGATCTTTGTTTACACCCGCATGCGCATGCGCCCCTCGCTGTGTGGCAAGAAGACAGAGCGGCGCATGAAGCATGGATGCGAGCAGTACTTTTAAAAGACTCAGTGGGCGAAATGCACTGTATATAAACAATTTAATGCAAGAAGATCAGAGGAGATATAAAGATAGAAAATAAGTATATGAGACCGAACTGAACAAATTCAAAGCCCATATGAGACCTGGGTTGACGAGAAAAAACATTTCTCAGACTCACCTCTTTTGGCACCGATCTGCTGGGACTGGAACTCAGGGACATTTATTCTTACTTCATAGAAAACCCGGGACCCTTCACTCAAGAAGGCTCCGTGGTGAAAATCCATTTCTTGCGTTTTTCACCGCGGTAAAGTGGCCCAGCTTTTTGTTGTCGCGGTAAAGCACATTAAAAGCGGGTTGCCCCTCTTTGCTGTTACATACGGTAAAGGTGGAACAGGAAGCCGCAGGGATGAGCAACCAAAATGCAATGTTTAAAATTAATCATCTTTCATGAATGAATGAATGAATGAACAAGTCCACAGTGAAAGTAGTTTATCCCCTCATCCCCCCGGCTTCCCGTTCTACTTTTACCGTAGGTAACAGCATAAAAGGGCAACCACTTTACCGCGGCCGTTTTTCGCTGTTCTTTTCCGAAAGAATTTGAAAAAAAACTGTCTCTAGCGGGGCCGTACAACCGACCACACAACAAGAACGGACCATTTGATTTAGTAAAACCTCTCTACAAACCTCTAAAAATAGCTAACTCTCTAGAATCCAGGTAGCTTTCTATGCTGTAGTGCCACACAGTCACCTGACCGGAGCAGAAAAACTATAAACAACGACGTCACTCCAAGATCCTCCTATTCAAGTCTCCTGAAGAAGATGCCAGAAACCCAGGGTCATCAGCTTTTAGTACAGCCCTGCAGCTTCCCTCTTTGAACGAGAATGTTAATTACATTCAGCAAAACCATCTCCAAACTAGACAAGAAACCATTCACTTGAGAGCAAAAGGAAAAAAAAAATATTAAAAATGTATAAGTCCCCAATAAGTGCATGAGGAGTCAACTGTCACATGACATTTTCTTTTTATATGTCTAATGTTTATAGTGCCTTCCCCCTTATACAGTAAAAATTGAAATTCCATCTGACTTTACACAACATCAGGAGTGGCACAATCTCCTCCCCCATTCCGTCTTTCAGTGTTAAGTTACTATGGTACACTTTGTTGTCCGTGGTAGGGAAAATTATTTGATTAATTAATCTATGTTCTCTCTCACTTTGTTTTGGTCAAATGTATAAAAAATCCCTATTCACTGACCTTTCAGAATCTAAAGTCAACACTGATCAACTAATCGATTAAAGCTGCAGTAACGGATTAATAGGCATTAGCAAAGCTATTTGGGGACAAAAGCGAAAGTGAGAAGCAAAACATCATCGATGCGCACTTCCTTATAAAGCTTCATTGAGCTAGTTTGGTTTTCTCAAATTGAGATTAATATCAAGCAATGTCTCAGTTGTATTATGAAAGAAATGGCGCTGTGTTTGAAATAAGACAAACTTTGCTTGTTCTCTTGGCAAATCATGCTTTATGACAGCCAGAAAGAACTAAAATAAAGATTAATTTTGCCTAATTAAAGCCGTTGTTATCTTATTTTTGTCATTTCAAACCGTGAGGAAGGAACAGTCCCCGGCGCTGCGTTTCAAAGGTGCAAATACTTCAGAATGGAGCTTAAACGCCTCAGGGACTTGTATTGCAAAAATATTTCCATTTTCTAATTAGGTTGAGACAAATTGTGAAAGTCTGACTGCAAGAGGAAGGCAGATAAAGAAACGAAGAGTGTGTACACAAAGAGATCTGCAGTAAAGCCTATTAGCTGCCAGCTCAGGAACCCAGCATCGACACAACGCTATTGTCAGCTGCTAATGTCACATGATACCAGGACAAGAGCAGTAATACCCAAATTAAGCACTTTTCTTCTAATACCTTCGCCATTGCGATCAGACGTAATCCCAGCTAAGCCCATTCTAAATTACCCAGATTGTCCGAAAAAGGCCTGGGATGTGCACTCCTATCTGAGGTCCTGATACAATCTAATTCAGTGTTTCTCAAATATTTTTACATGAAAGTCCACGAATATGGCCTTGGCTTCCAAATGCTAACATGTTCAAGTCATGTCTTTAGGGCTGGGATAAACGATTATTTTTTAAACGATTAATCTAACGATTATTTTTTCGATGCATCGATTAATCTAATGATTTTTTTTTTCGCTTCGATTCGATTTTGATTCGATTCGATTCTCGATTATCTCCCCATTAATTGACTAATATTGATGTATACATGTTGATTAAAATATTTTAATGAAAAAAACATGAATTCCTTCACAAAAAATATTTATTGCTTGCTCTTAAAATTCAAAAATAAGACATTCTTAGAGGTAGCATAAAACCTTAAAGCCTTGAAAACACAGCTTACTGAAAAAAGTGCATCTTATCATTCTTGAAACAAACATTTGATGCTTAGCATTCAATAAAAATATGAAAAAGTTCAGCCAAATACTTGTGTAGAGCAACTAAAAGAAAACAGTAACCAATGTAAACTTGAAGGCTTTAAGCTAAACAAAGAGTGCTTTTCCAGCAAAAACAGTGGGAGCCATCAGCCTGTCATGGCGTCCTTCCTGAACCAACAGAGTTTAACATTTAAGTTGAAGACACATAGGCCTATATTACTGAAGTCCATTAATTAAAGTGTATCTCTTAAATTCTTCATTCATATAAAAATAACAGTCAAAACTCTGCCACTCACCTTTTTCTTAAACTCAAAATTCAAAAATAAAATTCAAGTAAGAGTGTACAAGAGAAAAACAATGCATTGTGTAGCAAATAAAAAGGTCAACCAGTCATCCTTTCTTTTAGAGTTACTGAAAGAATACAGTAGAAGTCATCTCAGAGGACTTAAAACAACATTGAAGTCACCAACACAGATCAGAGAATCAATCAACAGTTAAACGCATTAAGGATATTGAACACATGTTGAAAAATGTCCATATACGGCGGGCATGACAGTGAATAATACATGTAGGGGCTATTACGGGCGCCAATATTCCGTTTGATACAAAGAAAGACAGACCAGTGTAAGAGTGTAGAGTTGCCACAGGACGCGTCATCAGCCTACGTCAGCAGCCGCGGACTGCTATGAAAACATTAGCTTTGTGGTTTCACAGGCGCAGTTGACTGCTTAAATTAAACTTTGCACGAAACTTTGACTCTTAAAACCCACATGTGACAAAACGGAACCATCAACATCTCGCCTCAAATTGCATTAAAAGTGACATTCGTGTCTGAATTCGTTCGTATTTTAACTTTTAAAGAAATTCACGGTCCGCCATCTTGGTTTGCTTCGGCTGCCGTGAGACGCGCATGCGCAGGTTTGCATTACATCATAAACAGCTGAGGTTGTGCATCTCTTCAAGGCAGTGTATCTCAGCGTTACCGGCTTGCACTTCTCTAACACGGCACTCGCATTGCTACCGCTCGCCGCCATCTTTGTTTTGTGTGTGACGCACCGACGCGCATATTATACGTCGGTGTATTTTTTGCGTCGACGTCACCGATTACGTCGACGCGTTGTCCCAGCCCTACATGTCTTTCAATTAAACTAATTTTATTGAAAGACTAATTTAGACCTATGGGTCTAAATTAGAGCTAAACCATAAATAGGACAACAATATTTCTAATATTCCTATACGGGTGTATATACACATTTTTAACCTTATAAAACATAGGGTTTTTTATAATAGTAATATATAGTTTTTAATAGTAATATAGGAATTAATTTTAATTTAGATTGTTTGTGTTTTAAGAGAATAACATCTCTAACTTTAGTGTAATAAAGAAGCAAGTATAAAATCTCTAACTTTAGAATAATAAAGAAGCAAGTATAAGATCTTTAACGTTAGCATAATAAAGAAGTTTAAAATACTGTATATTCGAGTGCAATAAATATTATTACCATTAATAGGTGGTTTGTCATTTGATAGTGTATATTATAATTAAACCTTAATTATAACCGCAAAAATCTCAATTCCTTCACTAACTCAATTAATTAATAGGGGTAATCAATGGAATACTGGATTACTAAAATATTCGATTGCTGTAACTCTTGTAGAGCTCCTCCCCTAATATTTATCAACTAGCAACTTCAAACGAAGATTCACATAGAAACATACAAATACATCGTAGTGTTGTTTAATTGAGGAATGTAAATGTTATCTTACGCAATTTCACCAAGACTACTGTAGAACGTGTCAAAAAGCCGTCCCACCTTGCTAGTAAACCGATAGAGTTGGATATCGGATTGGCCTTCACACAAAACCGGTGTTTCAGGGGGGTGAAGACGCTAGCGTTGAGAAATGGCCTCCAGAGTGGAAGAGAACAAATACGCTGCGCATCAGTTCACAGTCGTATGTAAATGATCTGAGCTCACCACTTTCCCGCACGTACATTTGGACATGCACAGTAGCCGAGAACAAACGTAAACAACAAAGGCGCAGGGTTAAATAATGATACGTGCAATTCTATTCCTCCGTCCGTCCAAACGCAACCACGCAAAGCTGTAGTTGGACCATTATCTCCTGGCTTTACAGTGGCCTGAGGAGAATGTTGATGAGGAAGTGGTTAGACTGCTGGGGGTCACGTGTGTCGTAATTTAACGTTCCACTGCCCCCTACTGGCCGGCTGAACAACACAGTTTTCCGTCGTCGTGTAGACGTTTAGCACTTCAAATTTGGAGCCTGGTCGTTTTTGCAATTTGCTGTCAGTTAACTGTCAGTTAAATGTCAGAATTTAACCGACATTTTGGAACCACCACTGGTTCCTGTACTAGTAATTTGTGCACACCAGTGATTACTTTAGCATTCTCTGAAAAGAAAAACTGCATCTTAAATCATGCGCACTGCCAAGAATTCATCATCAGAGGAAATGTTTGCGCCGTATGTTAATGGCCTCGTTAGCATTTTTCACTGTCAAAAAATAAAGCAAACAAAGACGCACAAATCCACGTCTGTGATTTATGAAGGTGGCAAAGGGCCGAAGGAGTTGGCAAATATTTAGATAGTGTATAATCAGGTGGGAGCAGTGTGGCCCTTTCACACAGCGCGCAGAAGCACAGTGCACACCCTGGGCCGCTTGTGTGCGGAAACACACAGAGCGATAATTACAATTTTCTGTTGGAACAATACATCAAGTCTTTTTATTAACGACCCCCAAGGGTTCTGCGGCGACTTGTGGCTCTCGGTGATGTGAAGCACTTGTTTCAATCCAATCAGCGCATCACAGAGGTCTAACATAGGAAATGACGAGGACCATTTTTCTTCTTTTGCAACAACAACTAGAGCTTAAGATGACATTACGTGCTACTGCCAGGTAAAAACATTTGAAAAATCAATATTGATCCTAAACAGGTTTTTTTATTGGTTTAGGCTTTTCCACTGTCTAGTGTTCTGGGTAATGGAGTAAACCTGGTTGGTAGTTTGTATTTTGTAGTCCAATTCAGCCTCAGTAATGGTGCCCAGTGTCAGGACTAAACATTGGGGAGACATGCAGCTTCCAGATTTATGCAGCTAAAATCTGGAACAGTCTTCCTGAAAATGTGAGATAGGGTTCTTCTCTGACAATGTTTAAATCCAGATTCTGTTTAGCTGTGAATACAACTGAAGTATTTTATCTCTGTTTTTTCTAATGCATTGTTGTTTGTTATTATCTTAATCTCTTGTGTGATTTTAATGTTTTAATGTAATATACATAATATTACGCAATGCTGAAATATATGGTTAAATTTATGCTTATTAAATATAGAATGTGCTAACCAAAACTTGTTTTATTTCAACAGGTTGAATGTATAATTGTGTCAAAAGTGGAGTCCAGGTCTGCATATATCTGTCCCAGAGACATGGCTCTTGGGAAAACCCTGACCCCAAAGGTCCGTCTTGACCACAGTTGCAGATCAGTGGCTTTATTTTCCATTGGATTAAAAATGCCTGTGCAATGCTAGCAAGTGGCTAGAAAGTTACTTAAACCAGTGTTATGTGCATTTCATGAAAAATAAGAGCAAAAATATAAGTGTTGTGTTTAATTTTTGGTTAAGTAACTAATAATGATCCATCTGTGTTACAAATTATCACTATACTAAAGGATGTTCCATAGTAAAATCTTTCAAATACCAAAGATAACAATACAAGTCAACAATCTGTTAGACTTCCATAAGATTTGGAAAAAAGCTCTTAACTTCGGAAGTCTTGTAATAGTACACTGCTTCGAAGGTGTGGTCCGGGTTTCACATACTTAAGCAGGAAAAGCAGTTGTCATGGAGTTAGGCTGTTGAACTGTGACAGAAAGAATACAATTGCAATGGTGCGAGCCTCAAAGAGAATCACCTTTCCCAACTTCCCCTGGACACGGCTGACTGGCCCCAGAGTCCACTCTAGCGGCCCCAGGAACAAACAACGCTCTTTGAAAGACTCTTAGGAACAGCAGCAGCCGGTGATATTCAGGAAAGAGGGGCTGAAGAGCTGTGAGCGTCTGGAGCCGAGTGGAGGCACAGTGAAAGCACCTGCACTCTGCCCTCAGGGAGGATCACCTCTGCTGACAACAGAGGGAGGTATTTAACTAGGTGTGCATGTTCCTAAGCCACAAGGATCAAAGCAAGGGGGTAAGCCAATTTTCAACACTCATTGCTATTAAGCCTAGCGTACATCGGACTGGCAACTGATTATATCCGTCGCCTCTGAGTTGCTGCCCCGCACACATCGACAATCTGGCGAAAACGGGCAACTCTGAGTCGCAGGCCAGTCTCTTGAATAACAGCGCGTACATCGACAGCAACTGGCCTCAACTACAGTGTGTTTTCTGACAACAAACTGTTGCGGGCTCGCAATACACGCAATACACACACGTTGTTGGAGCGGCGCATGGAGCGCGCACATCGGGGCAACTGAGGACAACTAGTTGCCGAAAAGTAGAACACGGGCAACTGACTGGAACTGGAGACCGACTGATCATCTCCAGTTGTAAGAGCGCGCACATCGACCGATTTCGGCAACTGATCATCTCCCACCATCTCCTCTCAGTTGCCAAAAGCCGCCTTGCAACTAGTTGTCCCCAGTTTCTCTGTCGATGTACGCTAGGCTTTAGGGATGTAACAGCTCACTCAAGCTCTGGTTCTGTTCTTTTTTTGTTACAAAATATGTCAAATTTTACAACCAAAAGACGTTTCTTGTATTTTAAAGCTGAATTTATTTTTGTATTCATTACAAAAATTCAATCCATATGCATGCAATTCATTGGGATATACGTCCTTTTGAAGCATAAGTAGAGCAGGTTTGTGCTGGCGTGTCATCTTATTTTAGATCGAGTTTTTGTGAAACAAGGAAGAGAATGTGTTTCGGGTCCAGATTGTGACCAATCACAGCGGACCACTGGCCCCCGCTTTCTTGAGAAAAGCAACAGGTCTCTTGTTGGCACAGACAGCTGAGGTAAACAAGCGGCGAAGGCTAACTTGAAGCTTCCCCTGTCTTTGTTACTGGTTACTGCTTACTCAGCGAAACAGCCAAAAAAAAGTCTCGTTCCTCCGCGCTTCCCGGTTCTCTCATTCTATGGTCACGTCATCTACGTTCAAATGTGAGATCCATATTGTGAGACGTGAGCTCCATATACATTTAGCACAAGAGCACAGGCTGAGGGGGAGGGGGGTAGTGGGGGGCGAAAGCTCAGTGGGTGCGGGGAGGGCGAGCAAAAAGAGCGAGCCCAGCGCTCACATTCGAAAATGTTCTCAAAGTCAGTTAGTGCCGCTTTAACGTGCATGTTTTTCCTGCATGTTAACAAAATGGGTTAGTGTTAGGCCAACAGATGAGAAAAAACTGAATCAAATTTGGTGTTAAATATGTAGAAATATACTCATTCATATTTTCATAAAAATATTGTTCCATGTTGTGCTTTCTAGTGTTTCTAGTGTTGAGACTAGCGTTTTACATCTAATCACACAGTTCATTGCAACGGATCCTAGTGCATCATAAAGCAGCTCGGGACCACAGGTTTTTATGGATAATGAACAAATGACAGAAACACATGCGTATTGTCTTTGACGCATGCAGACTCACTAAAATTGTGATAGTGATTAATTCTGCAGCCCTAAATCCACATCATATCATCAGAAAAGATTGGCAGTACAACAAGAGGGGGAGGAAGGTGGCAGTGGTCAGAAGAGCGGACAATAGCTTCTCATGTATTATAGAATATAAAGGACTCAGTAAAAACAAGTGTGTCAAAAAACAGGGAAAACATGGTCAATTGCAGTGGAAAGTACATAATATGTCTCCTTTAATACATCATCAAAGCCAGCTATTATTAATAATCAAGAAACAGAGTCATACCTTAGCCTGCAGCGGCTACAACACCTTGTCTAAAGATTTGAATAATACCTCATGTTTTCACACAATCAGTCGGTAATGAGCGGCTGGAACCATAGGTTATTACAAAAGGGTATTCACACTGCCTGAGCCTGAAATGCTCTGAAACACAAAGGTGTCTGCAGTGTTTGTTAAAAAATGCAGTGGTCCCGTGGTGTAAAGAGCAAAATCAAAGCGAGAAGCAGCGCGATGAGAGGTCACCAAGGATCGAAGAGGAAGAAGACAATAAGCTGAGTGTGACAGGTGCTTGGAGGAATCAATAGATTGGGCTTTTGTTCAGTCTCACTACAATACTGAACCAGAGCAAAACAACTCCAAAAAAACTCACTTGGCTCAAATCAATTACACTGCAAAAAAAAAAAAAAAAATAGATAAAGATCAGGTAAAGCTCGGGTATGTGATTTTCAAACAGCAGAAGGGGGAACTACAAGAGGTCTGTGCTCAAGACTGTACATATACCCAGTCAGAATGTTGCCTTCTACAAAGTTCTATATCTCGGTCAGACCTGCAATTAACGATTATTTTGATAATTGATTGTTGCCTTGGTTAATCAATTAGTTGTTTAGAGCATTGATGTGATAAAGCTTGAGTACATTCTTATAGCTGAAAATCTCAATAATTTCAGATAATACGAACGATGCGCCTAGAAACGGCTGCAAGTCCTAAGTAGCTCTAAAACAGTTGTTTTGTGCTTAATCAATGTTTATTTTTATTGCTTTTTTCTGCCTGAGATGTTGGTGCAGTTACAGTGTTCATGGTTTTACACTGGTCCAGACCGGAGCGGAGAGGATTCATGGTCCGAATCAAGCGAATCAGGTGAAAATCCACTGGAGGAATGCTAACATTTTGAAAAATTCTAATGAAGCATTTAGCATTTTACTTTGGACCAGAGCAGAGAAAAGGGTCCGAATCAAGCGGGTACTCCACCTTTTGACCTGTCCTGCTCCACCCAGTGGTTTCTACACCTCTGCTGCTGTGACCCGTCCTGCTCCACCCAGAGGCTACTCAATATGGGCTGCTGTGATCCGTCCTGCTCCACCCAGAGGCTACTCCATCTGAGCTGCTGTGACCTAAAGGGCTGTTGCTGATTATTACTATTATTATGTTTTTAGAATGATCAATTTTATTTTCATTTTTGCTGCTACTGGACACCTGAATTTCTCCTACGGGGGATCAATAAAGAATCTATCTATCTATAATAGTTATCAAAGTAGGATATGCATACAGTTCCCATTAAATCTTTTACTTTACTCTAATCTTTAAACCCCATCTCTTTGAATTTTCAATGAATAACAATGAATCAATGTCTAAAATAGTTGTTACAGCAGGGTTATTTTTGAAAACTGAATTTGTTGCGATTCATTGATTAATGGAGTCCTAATCTCTATTCATGCTCAATATCTCAATATTGATAAAATATAACTGTGGGTTTGGTAAAAAGTATGGTTGGTAAAACAAAACATTTCAGAAAAACTCTTTCTATGGATTGGGCTGAGAGCTCATTGGTTGAGTGAGAGAGGTAACAAAATACATGCATGCAATGGAGATAGAACTGTTCTTGAGTGTGATTTTTGTTCCAGACAATTTACTTTGGCATATCATGAAAATGTGGAATAATTTTTAGTGTAGAAAAAAAAAACAGAATTGGGTGAAAGGATAAACAACCACGGCCACACGGTTGTAAAGAAGGTAATTACAAACAAGGGGAAGTATTTGTGCCAGAAGTTTCATTAGCGTGGATGGATCTAAAAACAACTCCAGGTTTGTTATTGATGAGAGACAATGTTGTAATATTGTTAAAAGCTCAAAAAAGAATACTTAGCATTAATGTATGCCTTTAAAAGAGACATAGAATATGATTGACTAATTTATTTATTGCAGAAAACTTCAGAGAAAAGTGTGATGTCAAAGAAGACAAACACATATACATGAATAAAAATAAATACATTCTTTTAAAATAGAAAGTATAAATGTTTCTCTCTGCCCTCCACCCTGAGCCAATGACTGCGGCTTCACCAATTGTTTTCCATTTACATGTAAATAAGAAACTGCTTCATGCCCCGGTGGCGGTGAGTAGAATAGGATTCCTGCACGCTAATAAATAACCCCTAAAGTTACTTAGTGTTTTCTGTTAACAAAACTGACGAAGCGGTGGGTAATTTTTTCCACATGGAAGGAAACCGCCACACACTTGTAATGCGGCTACAGACAGTTTCACTCAAGCTGTGCTGAGCAAACACATAACTTTGTAGATGCCACACGTTTTGACTGAAGATTTGTGACCCACTTTTTGCAATTACACCACCAACGGGGGCTTGTTATCCTGCTTGAGTCACATTCTGAGATATTCATTTCAGCAACTATAGCTCATATGAGAGAAAATTTCTAAATGGAGGTAACAGAGATAATAAGTATGAACCTCCTCTTGGAAACATTTTCTGGACAAAGAGTGAGATGAGTCTTAATATCCTCAAGGTTTTTCCATCAACTCTGTTCAACTCTTATTTTGTGAAAACGTAATATATACCATAGCAATATATAATTTTAGACAGAGCTATCATTTCAATGTAGGGCTGAACAATATTGACAGACCAGCACTCTCGCTTCCCAGCAAGAAGGTCCTGGGTTCGGATCAAGTGGGGAACAGGGCCTTTTTGAGTTGAATTTGCACCAGTTTCCTCCAGGTGCTCTGATTTCCCCTACCACTAAAAACCAAGGTAAAATCCTCCAGCTCTGGTCATTCTGGCCACGCATCAATAGGGCCAGACTTTGAAAGATGGGTCACATGCAGAGCTAAAAATATTGCAAATAATAAAAAATAAAAATGCAAATAAAGTTTTCAAATGGAGAATAAATGAAGTCAGTGGTTCCCAATGTCCAGGGCCCCCAATCTTCAATTGCAATTTTTTACTGAGGAATGAGTATTGACTTAATTCTGGCCTCAACATGCTAACATGAAAAGCAGTAATTACTTCATGATTGCAATGAGATACTACATTCTAACTAAATCCTAAATCCTAGCTGGTTGTGTGGACACATTTGAGCCTCTCCTGCGGTGCTTCTGAGGCCACCCAAGGGACACTGCATGAAGCCATTAGTCAAAACAAACTTCCCACATATTTCAGAGATTTAAACTATAATTTCTTTGTTGCGTAATACAAATAGAGACACTGCATAAAAGCCTGAATCTAACTGATAAAACCATATCTATTGGGCCCTTTCAAACGCCTCAAATGTCCTTTTCTTACTCTTTCTCTTCCTCTCATACTACACTCAGCTCTGGCCTACTGTGCCCACATTGAGTTGTTGGAGTTGTTGACAGCTGACACCTGTGCCATCGCAGCTGTCAGGACCTGCCCGAGACAACCACAGCGTCACCGTGGTCAGGACAAATGCCTCCCGCTCAGCAACAAGGAAGAACAGAAGAGGATCAAGCTATAGCTGAAGTGATATGAGAGATTTCACAGTGAACACTTTTAGTACTGCCAGAGCCGGCGCTTCCTATAGGCAGACTACGCAGTATGCGTAGGGCCCCGCAGCTGGAAGGGCCCCGGCGTGCGGACTCTTTTTTTTATTTTTTTTTGTCATCGCTCTTACTCGTGCAGTTACGAGGCCCTTCTTATTTGGAATCACCGCTTATATTGGTTGTTAAAGTTGTCACTTGCTGTCTCCCATGATCCTCATACGTTACGTCCTTACGTCGCACTTTCAACCCTCCCCTCCCTCCGTCTTGTTATTGTCAGTCGTGCAGCCACGAGCAGAGCCTGAGACGCTATGAAGCGGAGTTATGAAAAAAGGAAAAAAGACAGCGAACTGCGAGAACAGTCAGGTAAAAAACGTGTGGTTGCCGACCCGACGCATTGACTGTCTGCTAAGAAAGTTGAATATTGTGTCTGACATGTTTTATTTCTGTTTTTAACGAGTCTCAAAACATCAGTCAAGCTCTTTGTTGTGGTTGAGGTGGACACCTTCAAAATAAACGTGCTTCCTTTGGTAATCGGAAGTATTTTGTTACATTTGTAATTTAGACATAATACTAACAGTGTTAGAATACACTACTATATCAATATTAAGGTAATATATTAATACTAGTGGTGATAATAATGAAACTAGTTTATTTATATATGTATGTATATAATTATATATATAATATTAAAGTGATGATTTCATCGTACAATAACAAAATCTAATTCATTTGTTGTGTTAATAAAAACATACTTGAGAGCTTCAATGGGTCAGGAGCGGCTAGGTCTTTCAATATACATTTTGAGTACATTTTCCACATGTATGTTCTGTATTGTGCCGGTAAGTTTAATACAGCACTATTTATTTTTGTATTTTTGGGAGATTGTATCTTGTTTGTCCCAAGTTTGATTTGTGAAGGCCATCGTACACCAGGTTTTTATGGACGTACTGTATGATTTCTCCCTGAGCAGGCTAAGGCTCATATTCTACTATGACTGGATGAAACAGCAGTGTGTCGAGGAAAGAGCAGATATGATACGGTCATTCTACACAAAGGAGAATTCCATTCCCTCTTACGTCCAAACGAAACCACGCAAAGCTGTAGTTTCAGTTTCCATTTTTGATGCTACTGTTAAATGCAGAATTATGTTGGTGCATTCTTTCACGTCTTTGCCATGGCCTGAGGAGGATGTTGTTGAGGAAGAGAATATACTGTGGGGGTCACGTGTGTCGTGTTGTAAATGTACGATGCCCACTACTGGCCGTGTCCTAGAACTACATTGTTTTCAGTTGTTGTTTGGATGTTGTGCACTTCAAATAACGAGCCTGGTCGTTTTTGCTAATTGCTTTACAGCTTCTCCACAGCGTCTCCGTCTAAACAAAGCCAGAAAATCCAAACATAATACCCCACTTCTACCACTAGATGTTTTTCTTATCCTCAGCTCTCTTTCCATTATCCATGTTTGTCCATGTATTTTCAATGGATGACATTATTTTACATTTTCAAACATGAAGTGATTATTTTGAAGATCAAGGCCCAAAATGAAAACAAATAATGGATGATACTTGTTTCTTAAGATTTTATCAAAACACAATTCATAAAGAGCTGGAATGTCGGTTGAATATCTGCAGAATTAAACATAACAGGATTTTAATCATTTGTCCACTGTCCATGGCTCAAAGAAAGTGAGCTCCCCTCTCGGAGTGAGTCACAGCAGAAGTCAAACAGAAAATGCACATACACACATCCCCACATGCACACACACTTATACACACACACACTGCGGAGGGGGCGCGATGTCCTGAAGAAGCTCTTTTGTCTTCAGCTTGTGCACAGATCAGGTTTCACTGCTGTCATGAAGAGTGCACAGCAGGAGCTCAACAACTGCAGCTCCTGGCCTCACCCTGACCCCTGACTCCTCTGACCTGCTTTTTGTTTCCTCATCGCCCAAAATAGGCCTCTGAATGTGTTTATTAGGGCTGTGTAGAGCATAGACTGCAAGACTAGACTGAGCTGAACCACTACAGCTGAAGCCTAAGGCTGCCAGATAAATCAATTAGATCTTGAAATTGCATGTTTCTTTACAGTTTCCTGGTCACAGCTAACAAAGAGTACAATTATTTAAGCTCTTTGCAAACAAAAAAAGGGTAAATGTTTCTTTAATTTGGGTACATTTGTATCTTGTTGTCGGCAGAAGCATTACTTTCTCATTCCAAGTGAGACGTCTTTTTCATAATTTATAAACTGTCAAAATGTGTTACACATCTCTGACTGTGAGGAAATATAAAACCCACTTACTTCAAGCTTTTGTATACAATTTTTGCATGTAATCTTTTATTTCTACAAGAAAAATAATCCTTTTTTTCTACAAGAAATATAATCCTTTTTTTATCTATTCTAATGGGACTCTATTAACATTTTCTGAAATGTGTAGGAATTTTATATGAGGTAATTGCTTCATATACGTGTGCGATTTTTCAGATGGAACTGTAGTGAAGTTGTTATTTTTAATGATGTGACAAAATGTGACTTTTTTAGGCATCACTTTGAAATCGCAATGTTGGTTAGTAAATTAGTAAGAAATACATGTATATTTGGATTCATAATAAAGGGAGCAAGTGTTGTTTTTCCAAGGACTGGAGCAATGAGTTTACTGATCCCATTATAATGACACTGAAAATTTACACCAAATGAGTTGCATTTTTTGTTTCTAACGGTTAAGTGGCCTGTGCTTCCAGTTCTGGTGTCAACTCAGGGAAAGGTGCAAAGAGAAGTAGAGTCTAAAATTAAACTGCGCGTAAGGCTTTTGTCTCTGGGTGGAGGCTGCTGCATCAGTCTTGTAGACCCACTTTCTGCTGGATGTCTGCTGCCTCTGCACAGATCAGGCTCTTTGGAAGAAAATTACACATGTGCAAGTGTCCAGCCCACACACTCTTTCGAGATACAAAAGACTGGACAGGCTTTTGAGTCATCTGTTATGGCATCAACCCCTTATGACTTAAGCGGCTGAAAAAAACCTATAAAATGTTATACATCCCAGGATGTTTGATTTGACAGTAACTATGAAGGATATATCTTTATAAGGCTCTGTAGTCCTGCCTTATTACAGATCCAGAAGTAAAATCCACCTTTCTACGAGGCCATTGGGATTTCGGAAAAGGTCAGTTCAACTGAAACCAGCTATGTAGTTATATAATCTCAAAATCAGATGTCAGATTGATGTCAAAGTCAAAGTTTGAGATCGTCACGTTTTAATCTAGTTTTGGAAAATACTATTTAACTGTGAGTCTTCGTTCTAAGACTGCAATACCCATAAGTCTTGGTAGTCCTGTGATCACATTGTGAGGCTTTTGATTGGTTGGGCTTAAATAATCTTGAAACTTTTGTCTTAAAAGTTATGAAACTCACCTCGCTCATTAAAAAACGGTAACCAAGACCTGCAGGTGCTGTGTCGCAAAGGTTCATAAGATACAGAGTTTCTCCAGTCAATTTCCGTTCTTTATAACCGTGTGCATTCAATAATGCCAAATCTTTTTATACCTTCACTTCAAGCAGAATCTAATTTTCCACTTATATTTGTGTTTCTCTACTCAGGAACTTGGACGTGAAATTTGATTATTATTCTCTAAATCTTTACTATTTTTACTGTTATATTTTACTGATATTGAAAGTTTTCCACTGTGGGACAAATAAAGGTTTTCTTATCTGCTTAAGGGCCTAAATGAACACAAATAATGCATCATATTTGTTCTTTAAAGAAACAGAGTGTGCTAAATTGAGCTTTTAATCATGTTTGAATTTGTGTCTAGTGTATGACTGCTTGTCCAGGCAGCTCTGGTTCCACACCACTGTGTATGGAGCGAATACAAAAATTCTTATTGTCATGTAGTCAACTTATTACATTAAAAAATATAAATGAGTTTGACCCCTCGGGCGAGACTAGAATCCCACTTCAGCGTCCTACAACTGTTCAAAGTCACCTCATTTGTTTTTCAGGCACTGCGCTTCTTCACAGGATGCCACTCTGATCAAATGGAGATAAAATGGACTTTGCAGACGTTTGGACGATCAATACAACATTAATAACATCTTGCGGTTTGCGGGTGGGGAGGGAGGAAGGGGGGTTCTTGTGGCCTATGCAGGTGGGGTAAGGCCATAGACTGTATATGTAGGGAAAAGCATGCTAACCTGCTAGCTTAATGAGGCCCTATAGGGAAATGCTCAAGTTTTGCATCATCTTGCTCTGGTTCTTATTGACTTACATTGAAAAGTAGATTCCTCTAGGTCGCTAACTGTATATGTCACAATTATTATCATTTTAATTTTTAATACATAATGATGAGAGCTGGCTGTGGTTGCAACGCACTGAAATTTTCCGACTGTGGGTTGAAGAAAGGCTCTCTTATCTAATATTTTCATAATTATAATCATAATTATTTGTATTTCCATTGTAAGTAACAGGATGACACAAACTAGGAAAATTCTTTGGCTATTGTTGCAAACTAATTATAAAAGTAAAAATAGAACGGAAGGCATGCATAAAAAGAAAATCAAAAATCTACATCACATATCTTAAAATTACTACTAGCAGAGCTAGAGCCACTGCTACTTGGCAATTGCTACCAAACAACTTTTGCATACATTCAGCTCCACATTCCCGCTCAAATAGCCTGTGTGAGTCAACTCTAATTTGTTTATTCCACAATAAAGCAAACACTATTTGACGTCAGCACTTGGTTAGTCCACTCGGTCTATGAGTAAGAAGACAGGGGTTCTCTGGCCTGAGCTTCAGAGCTGCAGAGCGCTCATGTCCCGTCTGTCACATGTGAAGAGCTGAACAGGACATGCACCAGAGGAGGCTCCGGGAGATAAGCACAAAATCAGACGCCAATAGAAACAACTGGTGTTTACACAGGTCTACAGAGTGAAGGCAATATCACTCATTATAAACGTTGGGGATAATCAGCTTTCTGTAAATAATTACAGCAAATATATATGTATAGATTAATGTTTGCTATTCCAAGTTTGCACAAATCCAAAACAAAGATTGCGATGAGAGCTAAATTAAAGATCTTGATTAGTGATAAATTAAACGTAGTAATCAATTAATTGGTAACACAACCAATTATTTTCCATTTATTCTTTCTGAAAATGCTTTACCTTTGTTTGTGTTATTTATAGATACCTTTATTCAAAAGATTTAATCAAATGAATAATAGACCAAAAGTAATGAATAATTACAGTCCTATTTGCGATATTACCCATTTTTCACCACTATGAAGATATCCTGAAGTCAATCATTAAGACATTTCATTTTTAACACATTGATTGAATGAAATCTGATCATATTTAACCAATGTGCTCAGCTCCTTCACAGTTCAGAGAGGCGTTAAAGAGCAAGCAGAAACACAGGCAACAGAGGCGATTGGGACGTGGTAATGGGAAGTGCGAATGCGCCGCAGGGCTAATTACACTGCACACTCCTCCTCTGCCCACTCAGCAGCCCAGACCCAGATCCATCATAAGACAATGAGGGATGGGAGCGGCCAGGACAGAGCAGGGCAGCACTATTGGACAGCTGCTTGGAGTGAGAGAAAGTGCCTCTGTGAAGCCATTTATTAAAGAAGACATAATATACTTTTTGAGCTTTTGAGCTTTTTTAGGTTTTTACCCACGTCTCTCATCAAAAGCAGACCTGGAATTGTTTTAGATCCAACCATGCTAATATCAGAAACTTCTGGCACAAACATGCAACTTGTGTCTAAAAGATCCTGTCTCAGTCCTGCGATGTCTCATTGTGCCACTCTGACATCACACTCAGAGCCATTTTCTACTATTTAAATCAAAGGAATTGTACATAAATTAGTTAGTCAGGTGCAATTAGATTATTTACACTCTATAGTTTGATAGGGGCTGGTGCTATGTGTACTGGGTGCAGCTCTGCCTGTCACCCCCCGAACCCAGAAATGGATTAAGGAGAAGAAAATGGATGGATGGAGTTTGTCTTTGCAGCAAGTCATTTTTGAATTAGGAAAAAAACATCTACACCTGGAAGTATAGGGAGAATCCAGTCAATTTACCCTTGATTCTTGTTTCACTATTTTATTTTCTATGTAAGATCTTATTTCACTGACATTTTTGTAAAAAAGTATCATTGACAGATTGTGTTTTTATTCTCAAGACTGAAATTTTGACTTATTATACATACAGTAATCAACTTTTCACAGCTTTTGATCATGTTAGAGTGTTTTCTCTGGTCATTTACACACTAGGGTTTTCAAAAGTTTCTAGTATCCACTAAAGCTAGCGAGCGTGTTGTTACAAAATATGTACATGGACAGGACAACATTTGACATTTCTTGATACTTTTTAAACTACAGTGGGGCAAAAAAGTATTTAGTCAGCCACCAATTGTGCAAGTTCTCCCACTTAAAATAATAACAGAGATCTGTAATGTTCACCATAGGTACACTTCAACTGTGAGAGACAGAATGTGAAAAAAAATCCAGGAATTCATTTGTAGGATTTTTAAAGAATTTATTTGTAAATGATGGTGGACAATAAGTATTTGGTCACTTCAAACAAGGAAGATCTCTGGCTCTCACAGACCTGTAACTTCTTCTTTAAGAAGCTCTTCTGTCCTCCACTCGTTACCTGTATTAATGGCACCTGTTTGAACTCGTTATCTGTATAAAAGACACCTGTCCACAGCCTCAAACAGTCAGACTCCAAACTCCACTTTGGCCAAGACCAAAGACCTGCACCAGACTGGGAAGAGTAAATCTACAATAGGCAAGCAGCTTGGTGTGAACAAATCAACTGGGGTACCTATGATGAAAATTACAGACCTCTGTCATTATTTTAAGTGGGAGAACTTGCACAATTGGTGGCTGACTAAATACTTTTTTTCCCGACTGTATATCCGAAGAACTTGTACAAAACCTTAAAAATAGTATTATTGTGAGCTAGTTATTGTCCAACAGGAGTATTTATAAAACATCTGTGTGGTATCAAAATGTATATTTCTACTGTCAAAATAGTCAAAATCTCTTTTTTCTCATCAAGTGCAATGTAAACAGATCACAGTCAAACTCATATGTAAATAAAGGCAGCAGTAATGAGTCTCTGGCAGAGCAAAAACATCCTGGAACTATACTTAATTGAGCTGTTGATCCGTGTCATTGCACTGAATAAATATCATGCCGTCAAATATTCAACATCAATAACATATCATTATCCACTTACACCAAGTCACGAAATCATAGTTTTAAAAGTCTCATGAAGGAAACCTGTTAAATATGATCCTTAAAGAAGTAATTATGCATCCATTTTGTCCTTGAAACATGATCTTTAGAGTTATTGAAGTACACTCCGGCAGTCTGATGGTTGAAGTTATTGAAATGTATAGATGGGCATTAGGGCTGCACGATATCGGAAACTAGTGTGATGTTCAATATGAGTGTTTAATATTGCGATGACGATATTATTGCGATATTTTTGTCTTTCACCTAAAATTGCAATCTGCATTGAAATGCAAGAGCAAAAAATGAATGACATTCAAATGCATATATTTATATACTTTTTTGTCTGTTTGTCGTTCTTGTTGAATGTTGATGTGTCTGTCATTTTTTTTTCCTTTATTAAAGACAACAAAACAAACTACTTTTTTTGCGTATATTTTTGATATGGATATCGCATGCACCAATATTGCGATAACGATATTATTTTTTATACATCATGCAGCCCTAATGGACATTTCCCACGAGCTTGATAAATCCAAATAGGGAAGCGCAGTATTCCTCCTGCTCGCTCTGGCTTCAATGGAGTTACATTGAAAAGTAGCTTAGTAACCGTTTGTGTCACACTCACCATTTTGCCCTTATAAAATGTGTTTTAACTGCTGATTCTCTGATCTGTGTTGGTGATTCAATGGTTTTGTGAAGTCCTCTGAGATGACTTCTGTTGTGATATAGGGCTATACAGTACAAGAATAAATTGTATTGTATTGTGTATTGTAAAATCCCTGATTTAGAGCTTTGTGATCCGACTGTATATTTTTTATTGCCTTTGTAAATCCCAATAATAATAATAATAATAATACATTTTATTTCTTAGGCGCCTTTCTTGACACTCAAGGTCGCCTTACATACAAGTAAAAAGTGCATTTTAAAAACAGTTAAAATACAAAGTTAAATATGAGTCCTTACAACTGACTAATCAGGTGTCTACATTCCCGATCAAATAGCCTTTTCAAGTTAGCTCTAATCAGCTTCTTCCACATTAGGCAAACAGTAAGAGGGACATCAGCAAGTTCACTCTTTTTACAGTCTATGATTGAACATTACAGTAAAAAATATGGTTATAGACCCTTTTATTAATGTCTTAATAAAATGTCCCAAGCGCCTTCAACGTCTGAGTAGAAACATTTGAAGAGCTCTTCAGTATTAATAGACCTGCTAATGGACGTCTACTAGCTACAAATAGGAACTGTAATATAAATAATGCAACAATAATAAACCAGAGTAATAGGAGAACCATCCACAGAGATACGGCTTAAGCAAGAAATCATCTTCAATGGCTTTTTGGACCTTCTTTATCGGCGTTGACAGACGATTACAAATATAACCTTTAATATTCTTATCTTCCTATGGTCTTTACAACATCCCCAAAGCTTTTTGCCAAATGTTTATGCAGCCATCAGGGCTGGGCCATTATTCATTCCAGTCTATGCTCCAACCAGACACCACTTCATACAGTCCTTTTCATCCGGGTCCAAGCCATCTCTTATTCACTCAAATAGGCAAAAAGGAAATTCTGTCTTAACTTCAGATCAAACCGGTCACCCAGTCACGATAATTACAGCCGTCATTTGACAACACTCACGGCTAATAGAGGGAGCAGATGGGAAGAGCGTGTGGGTCAACTTTGTTCTTGACTGAATGAGAGAGACACCGGTATAAAAACAGACAAAAAGACAGAAAGGAAGTCAGAAATAGCAGCTCCCAACCATTTATCAGAGTTCACAGCTTCTTTATATGAAATGCAAAAATATGGGAACGAATCAGACCACAAAATCCTGGCTTCATCTTATTAGACAGAGCCCTGGGAGTCACTATTTGAAGCTTTAGGAAGAAAGCTGTGAGAGGGTGGTCCTCTCGTTTTTACTTTGTCTGAAAAAGTTGATCTAAAGCAGTGACAGAGGCCAAAAATACATGTATGTGAATACTTCTCTACATCAATACTTCTCTACGGCATTTTGGGTCTCTACAAGACCCAAAATGCATTAAAATGCATATATATATTGGCCTGTATATACTCTACATGTAATACTGAATTTATTCCAAATTTGTATTCCCTTTAGAGTTAATAAGAAAATTTGCTTACTATTTGATAAGAAAATTGAGCACTCATGTGCTAATGTGCCTAAAAATGAATTTCAAACATCAATCATTTCTGTTCTTAAGCTTTCCCTCCTCAGTTCTCAAACTGTACTTCTCCATAAACGCAATAAAACTTTGAAGCTGTAACGTTATGAAAACCTAAAATCAACCGGGCAAAAATTCTAATTGCACATATTGCGTGTCTTTTTAATAATATTGCACAACCCTTTGAAATCCCCCAGCTCTGGCACACGTATAAGCATCATTTCAGCGGTTATGAAAATATGGATCAGGTGAAAGAGGCGGTAGATCCCAGCAGGACGCGCCTAGCTTAACAGTGATTAGGGGCCAAGGTGAAGAAGCGATGTGAATGAGAGAGGTGCAACTGGCGCAAACACTGGGAAAGAGGATCCAAGGCTGAGCCCAAGGAGGGGCTTCCATCTGCTGAAGACGTGGGAGCAGCGAAAGGCCAATGCTCATGTACAGACAGCCGGAATTCATGGAAGGTGATGGAGAGAAAACATGCAGATGGAGTAGGACATGTGAGAACATGTGATGAACACATATATAGAGTCTAGGGATGTACCGATCCAATATTCAGTATCGGTATCGGGGGCCGATATGGGTATTTGGTAAGGATCGGATAATATCGGATTTGTTAAATATGAAGCCGATTTACGTCACTTTTCAGCATGCTCACGCTTTACGGCTGCCGTAAACTAAATACAATGTAAAACTAGGGCTGGGCGAGAAAACGACAACGAGATATATTGCAATAGACACGTGTTCGATATCAATAGAAAACGGGGTCGATAGAATGTTAGTTTAACATTAATCCGTTAGAAAAAACAGGACGAAAACACAGGAAGTAAAGCCGAGTAAGAGGCGCGCGGCATTCTGGGGGATGTAGGCATAGGCTTCTCGACCTATCACAGCCAAGCGTGAACCGCAAAACTTTCTGGGAAATGCATTAACAACAACCGCACAATGCGTAGTGTACATGGCTCTAAAGATTGTTTTTCAATGCCGTGTCAATGGTTATGCACGTCCGTGCGAGGCCTAGCATGTGCGGTGTGGCAGAGGCAGTGGACACAGAGGCCTGGTGCATGCGGCGAAAGCAAGAGATTAACTTTTTCCTCCGTCAAGCTATCAGAGAGAGGCCGCACAGAGCCGTCATGGGGACACAAAACAGGAGATAAACCAGGACTAACTATGGGGGAGACTGCTTGTGAACATATTCCTCGAGCCTCATTCCCCGCGACTGTAAACAAGGCTGCTAACGTGTGTTAGCCGACACGACAAACGTATTTATTCAAGTAAAAATGCAAAATCTTTAATGCTTTGAAAATATTAGAAAAAATTGTATCGGATCGGTATCGGCAAAACAATATTTAGAATATCGGAATCAGATCGGATTACAAAAAATCTGGATCGGTACATCCCTAATAGAGTCAAATAAATATCGCAGCAAAGAAATCTGAACTTTATGTAACAACAAAAACGAGGAAAAGAATTACATAGTTTCCTTTATTCTGTTGCAGTTTCATTTTCATGGAATCTGTTTTACTTAATTCAACAGACGACAACACTGGCTCTAACCCTAACCCTTCAAGGAACAGAATGTTTATTTGATTTTAAATGACATCTATTGTCTGTGTCCCCACAGACGGTCAACATGTACAGCTCCAATACGGTCAGTCTGATCACTTTATCATTCTGATCATTCATCATAGACACAATAGTACAATGTTTGCGTAAACATTATTATAAGGACTTCATCCGGACATCATTGTTGGACCTGGAGGTTTTATGGACCTCAAGACTGACCTCTATTCCAAAGTCTTACATAAAACACTTCGTCACACCTCTGAAAAAGCTGGATTATTATAAAAAACACAATCTTGAAGCAATTTAGTTTCATTTTTTTATTTCATAAAACTGATCTAAATGTGACAGTGGCCAAACCAATATACATGTGTTAGAAAACTGAGATAAATGATTGCATAGTTAAATTTGTGGGTGTTTGTGAATAAGGTATCCCAGTTTTATAACCTTGTACCCTGCTCAGATCCATAGGTGAAAGACCACAGCTGCATACACGGCCACAGGTGAGTAATAGAACATAATGTGAATGTACGGACGCACACGGGGAGGGCTACAACACTCCAGTTCACAAGCTAAGAACAAGTGACGGGCTGCAAATGCAAGCTGACAGCCTCCTTCACGCAGGGCAATGCATGCCATTCGCTGCGCGCCTTTAATTACCTGCCAGTGATGTCATCTTTCAAATACCACGCCTCGTTCGTCTTAATGATCTGCTCCAATCAACGGTACGACAATACACTTCCGGATCACTGACTTCTGTGAAAAACTATGGAGTGGAATACAGATGCATGTAGGTTTTGGAAAAAACATATAATTAAGTCAAATAAATAGGTCTCCATGTATTTCCTTCAAAAACGACTAATTTTGTATTGTTTAAGTGAAGACGTTATTGAAAACATATAATGCTTCTCCCTTTTATATAGTGATAGTCTATAGTCTTTTTCCCACTGCAGCTCTGTGTTTTTGGACACGTGATGGAATGTCCTATTGACCCAGGACAACAGTGGGAAAGGTTGCCGTGTTGTTTGGACCTGAGTAGGGTATCATTCAGAGTCTGCTGATATAATACCTATCTGCACACAGGGAACTTTCAATTTGATATGATTCGATACAATATATTTCTACTATATTATGGTTCAGAGAAACATAAGGCTTTTGGTCCCTTATGTTACACTCCACTACATTTTAACACTAATAGAACACTATGTATGTATATTTTGTTATGATTATATATATATTTTATGATTATCATTGTTACTATTATTATTATTTATTATTATTATTCTGAAAAAAATAGAAGTTTAGCATCAGCAATACAAAAATGTTCAAAAATATAATTTACAAGGACAACTTTATAAATGAAAGAGCGGGACGTGCAACAGCCCAAAATCTCATGATTGGAGCTTCACTGAACCCAAACACGGCTTGTTACGCTGTCATTATGCAAATGTCATGTGCAGCTCGTTGTTATTAATATATCTATATCTATCTATCTATCTATCTATCTATCCGTATATATAATATATATATATATATATATATATATATATATATATAAATTTATTTATTTATTTTTTTTTTTTTTTTTTTTAACCCGTTGGAAATAATGACAGCTGAATAATTGCGGTCTTTGTGTTGTATGCATTGCATCACACAGAAAGGTTCAATTGTTTGACCTGAGCTTCCCAAAATGGGGTGCAGGCCCTCTTGGGGTTCCTCAGAGGCCCTTCTGACAACACAACAAGCAATTGATAATTAAATCAAACCTACACACATTTGGTTAAAACAGAAACATGAATATCCTTCATTCTATGATTGAAATCATGAATGTTGATCTAATGTATGCAATTATAGTTTATATTTTAAATAAAAAACATGGGGTGTCCCACACTGCTGCGTTAGACAGTGAAACGTTCCTCAACAATGAAATCCGAAAGATAAATTATAGGCTCCAGCCTGAGATTATCATTGATTTGCCAACAATACTGTCAGAATAATCCTTAAAAAATATATAAAGTCCACCCTAATCCTTGTACGGTAAAATGTAATTACTGTGTCTTGATTCCATTTCCAGACTTTTTGTTGTGCTTAACATATGTGTCAGCTATGATTCCGATAACAAGCTCAATGCAGCAGAACTAATGAAACACATTATGAAAAACGTGAAAGACTTTAAAGTATGTTTTGTAGTCAATTATAATTTCTCCCATTACAAGGCAGGTTTCTGGTTAGGAAATATTGCAACATGCCGTGCCGCGATTCTCCAAAGTCATTTAAGCAACGGCTCTGTTTGATTACAGCCATAAAAAGAGGAAGCAAAAGCCTTGGAAAATTTGGAAATAATTCATCCTTTCTCTACCAATCAAGAATAGCCTAATCGCTTCAAATGAGAATCGTTTTGGCAAGGATTATTAAGCCAGAAAAAAAACACTGAAACAAGTCTATGCTAATACAATATATCTCCATAGCAGGATAAACTATTTGATCAGCATCAGAAAGCAGCAAATATTCGGCAGACAGAACGAAGTTAGCCATAGAAGATACAGAATCAACTCTTTGTATTACACTACAAGGAAAATATGAAGAATCTCACTATTGTTGCACAGAAAATATATTGAAACACATTATATAGTGTTACAGATATAATGAATGCAATAGGTAATGACATTATATTATGTTTATAAGACTTGACACATTACAATGACTCAATATAGCATCAAGCAATATATTTGGAAAGACATTAGAACATAGAAAAGCCTATCCTTGATATCACATTAGAATCATCCACAAAAGCTCAATTCAATCAGATAACTTTGGGAAAGGCTGTGTCTGTGCGAAACTAGGCTACATACTCCGTGCAAGCCTCAATCGTAAATCCTGGGTATAATATCATGGGAGTGTCGCTTTAATTTTGCTTGAGGGATAACTGTCTCCATGAATGCGCAAAACAAACTATATGGAATTACAAAAGGTGTAATGGGAGGAGTGCGTACGCTGCTAGGGAAGAGGGCGCGTAATGTTTAGGGAAACGAAAAAAGCCTACATTTGTATGAAATAACACAGCAAAAAGTCAGATTAGAAGCACAAAAAGACAATAGTTCTATTCAAAAGTTTACACAAAGTTACATTGCTCTACATTCAGATATGAAAAAGCAGTGACGATGGAAAGTTGGAACTACAACACACGCGCCAGACATGCCCCAAGTTTGCGCGCAATTTTAACTTATATCACAAATTACAAACTTTAAAAGCTGTTATTGCTGTGTGATGATGTGTACATTATTTACCTGTTGGCCCCTCGTTGCCATCGGCGTAGATTCTCGCAGCCAAAATCAGCAGAAAGGCGCAGGTGTTCATGTCGAAGCAGGTTTTAAGTCCACTTGGAGAGCTCGGTGAAATGCATTGCAGGGAGTGTGGCTCGGAACGGTAAAAAGGTAAAAAGTTGTTCCCGTCCGCGGCGGCTCTCCTCCGGTGTGAGGGAGTTTGGCGAAGCGGTGGTGGTGGAGGCAGAAGCGGGGACTTGTGTGCGATCTGACGTCAGGGTAAAGGGTCCAGAGGCAGCTGCTCAGAGGAGCCTGTCCCCCCGCGGAGAGCGAGGGAAGGGCGACGCTAAGCGGAGGCACGGCGGAACAGCGCCTGTGGTGTCAGCCAGCAGTATTTTAGCAAAGGTAAATAAAGGCAAATAAAATAAAACATAAAGAATACCGTACGGTCGATGATAATACAATTGTTTGTCCTAATAGATAGTCTTAAAAGCAAACTAGTTCCTCGCTCTAAAACAGTTCTATCACAAGTATTCACAGGTGAAAACTCGTGATAGATCCAAATTGTTTTGAGAGAAGGAAATGTGTAAAATTGATTATATTACATGAATACATGTTTTATTAATTTAGAAGTTTTAAGTTTAAATATGTTAAGTTCCAGAATTCAATCATAATAATGCATCGGTATTGTAGATTTCTTTTGGACACTCAAAGACATGTCATTATTCATTCACACCATACACAGTAGTGATGTAGCCACAGCTACCCTGGGGCACACTGACAGAAGCAAGGCAACCAGAATGTGCCATTGGCCCCTCCGACTATCACCAATAATTCACACACACACGCACGCACACACGCACATACGCATGGTCCAATCTGAACATTTGTATTACTTAATGATACTTTTAGGCTCATCATGTTTACTGTATAGTTTGTTTAAGGTGAAGGTCAAGGTCAAGTTAATTCATATAGCACATTTTAAAAAACATCACTGTCACTACTGTAAGTGCTTTCCAGACATTACAAAATACAACCCAACACATTAATAAAATGCAGCATAAAAATACATACAGGTCCACTATCATAAGTTAATAAGCCAGAGCAAAGAAATGTGTCTTTAGATGCGATTTAAAGCTCTCTACTGAGAGGCAGCTCTTACACAATAAGGTCGTGCAGTGATTTAAATATTAAATGGGCGGCACGGTGGCTGAGTGGATAGCACTCTCGGGTTCGAATCCCTGTCGGAACAGGGCGTTTCTGAGTGGAGTTTGCATGTTCTCCCTGTGTCTGCGTAGGTTTCCTCCGGGTACTCCGGTTTCCCCTACCACTAAAAACATGTGCAATAGTTCAGGGTGAATGAGAGTGTGTTTGTGAGTGCGAATGTGGGACAACGGATGCAAATTAGCCCATTGCTACAATCCGGAATGATGTGTTCATTAACATGTACTGTCCCAACCAAATAAACAATAATTTAATAAATAAACAATACAAATTTTAACTTAATTCTAAAAGCGACAGAAAGCCAATGTAGAGACGACCACAGGAGTGATGTGCTCTGGTCGTCTGGTGCCAGTCAGCATCCAGCTGCTGGGTTCTATACTAGCTGCAGTCTGTGAATGGAGGACTGGTCAAGGCTATAGTACAGTGAGTTACAATAGTCCAGCCGTGTGGTATTAGAGCATGGACCAAAAATACATAATACTAACACCACACCAAGATTTTTGGAATATGGGCAGTAAGAGTACAGGCAGTAAGAGTACAGGCTACACACACCATTGAGAACAGAAAGATCAGGTTCACCTTTTCTTGTCAGTTAAGTTTAAAAAATGTATAGACATCTAGTCTTTTACATCATTAAGACATTTCTGCAGTGCTTGGATGGAATAAGAATTTGCATTCAAAGGCAAATAAATTTGAACATCCTCAGCAAAGCAGTGGAACAAAATGTTATGCTTTTTGAAAATCCAGCCTAAGGGCAGCATGTAGGGCGAAAATAAAACTGGTCCTACATCATAACCTTGCGGTATGCCACTGTCAAGAGAGGCTTTCCTGGAGCTGTAAAAGCCACGATTTACAGAAAACACCCGATCGGACAGGTCCGAGTGGAACCATTTGAATGCTGTGCCTTTAATTCTAACAGAGGAGTCAAGGCAAGAGATAAAAATGTTGTGATCGACGGTGTCGAACGCTGCTGTCAGATCTAAAAGCACTAACATAGAGGGGCCACCGAAGTAAGGAGATAAACCCAGATTGAAAAATTTCAAAAAAGTCATTTGATTTAAGGTGCTGGTTAAGAACTACTTTTTCTAAAAGCTTAGATAGAAAAGGCAGTATAGAAATAGGCCTAATATGAAACTCTCCTATGACACCCTAGAGGAGTAGACGTGTGTGTTGGAGCTCCCGAACCTTGAACTTATACAAGGCCATTTGCCTACTATGACCTCTCTTTTGTTTTGAGCAGCTCGCCCTAAACTGTTTTTTAATTTTTACGCTTGGAATAATGTCAAGAAAGTCAAGAAAAGAGGACTCGGAACAACCAGACTTGGCTAGTTTCACTAGCACCATGACGGAGCTGCTAACCACGAAGCTAACTGAGCATAAAGCAGATCTTTTGGCGGAGATAAAGGAAACCCACACAAGATACGAGGCAAAGCTGAACAGCGTTCTAACAATTTTCGATGACCATAAACGGCGAATTTTCAGCTTGGAACTGTCTGCAAATGCCACCAGCGCTGACTTTATGGGGATCCAAGCCACGCTGGGAGCTTTGTCTGCAGAGAATGCTAAGCTAAAGGCTAAAGTGGTGGATTTAGAAGGCAGAAGCCGAAGCAATATTCGCATCGGCATCAGATATCGAGAAGGCCACTAGACCAATAAAATTCTTTTCGCAGTTGCTTTTTGACGCTCTAGGCACTGACGTTTTGCTGTCACCACCGGAGTTGGACAGGGCTCCTCGAACGCTGGCTGCTAAGCCAGGCCCCACTGGAAGAGCGTGACTGATGCTGGTTTGTTGTCACAACTTTCAAACTCGGGAACGGGTGGTTCGTGAGGCTCGCAGGCTTAGGGGACAGTTGAAGTACAAGGACGTTGTTGGGTTTGGGTTTGCTCTGCCTCCCCCTTCAGGGCATGTGTGTGACTGGGGGCGTGGCTGGCTCTGCAGCAGGTGTGTGGGCTCACACACCTGTTCCTCATCAGCTCTGCATAAAGCTCTGGTGCAGACATCTCTTCTCTGCCAGATTATTCAATGTCTCAAGTTAGTGTGCAGCAGCAGTGTGAGTTTTTGCTCTTGTGTTATTTTTTGGGTTTTTTGGGTTTTTTGTGTCCTGTGTTCAGGTCTCCCTTTTTCCGGACCAGCCAGCCAGCTCCATGTCACCACTGCCTGTCTTGTGTTTAAGTAAAGTAAAGTAAAGACTTCCCTTGAATCGTGCTCAGTCTGTCTCTGCTTTGGGGTCCAACACGCAATCCTTAACAGACGTTCCTATTCATATTGTGGAGGATTACCCCCTCGAGGTGGTGGAGCAGCGCACCCCATACCGAGTCGTCACGAAGCGGCTCTACGACATGGGCCTCAGACCAGCGCTGTGGTTTCCAGCTAAACTGTCCGTGGTATTCGAGGATGGCATGAGGAAGTTTCTTCCATCAGTAAAGGATGCCATGGACTTTTCAGACTCTCGAGATCGCCGTGAGTTGATGGATAACTGACATAAATGGTGTTTCCACTGGTTACTGTGAGTATTTTGGAACTTTGCTAGTAATGTGAACATTTTTCACATTGTTTTTATTCATGTAGCCTTAAGTTATTAATTATTAATACTCTTTTTTTGTTGTTGTTTTTTTTCTCGTTTTGTTCTAAGCAATGACCATGAGCAGCTATACCACATTTATTTCATATGCATGTTCATTTATTTAGTTAAACTAAATAATTTTATTGTTATTGCCAGGATCAAAAACATAGTGTCTAAAGCAGACTTGAAGATTCTTATCCATGCATTTGTCTCCAGTAGGTTAGACTACTGCAATGGCCTGCTCACAGGTCTGTCCAAACAGGCTGTAAAACAGCTGCAGTACATTCAAAATGCAGCAGCTCGAGTCCTGACTAGAACCAGGAAGTACGACCATATTAGTCCGGTCCTCAGGTCTCTGCACTGGCTTCCTGTGGCTCAGAGACTTTAGAACAGCTCTGCTTGTGTACAAGTCTCTCCATGGCCTCGCACCAAAATATATTAGTGACATGTTAGTGCCATATGAACCAGCCCGGACTCTGAGGAGCACAGGGACTGGACTCCTGTTAGTGCCCAGAGTCAGAACTAAACATGGGGAGGCTGCTTTTCAGATTCATGCTGCTAAAATCTGGAACAATCTTCCTGAATCTGCAGTTCATCCAGAGTGATCAAGGGCCTCTTGGCTGCATCTCTGATCAGTCTTCTCCTTGTTTGAGATGAAAGTTTGGAGGGACGGCCGGGTCTTGGTAGATTTGCAGTGATCTGATACTCCTTCCATTTCAATATAATTGCTTGCACAGTGCTCCTTGAGATGTTTAAAGCTTGGGAAATCTTTTTGTATCCAAATCTGGCTTTAAACTTCTCCACAACAGTATCTCGGACCTGCCTGGTGTGTTCCTTTGTCTTCATGGTTCTCTCTGCGCTTTAAACAGAACCCTGAGACTATCAAAGAGCAGGTGCATTTATACGGAGACTTGATTACACACAGGTGCATTCTATTTATCATCATCAGTCATTTAGGACAACATTGGATCATTCAAAGATCCTCACTGAACTTCTGGAGTGAGTTTGCTGCACTGAAAGTAAAGGGGCCGAATAATATTGCACGCCCCACTTTTCAGTTTTTTATTTGTTAAAAAAGTTTAAATTATCCAATAAATTTCATGATTCATGACAAAAAATTAAAATTTTATATCTTTATGTTTGAAGCCTGAAATGTGGCAAAATGTTGAAAGGTTCAAGGGGGCCGAATACTTTCGCAAGGCACTGTAACTATAAGGGGTTTTAAGTTTCATAGTCATTCAAAGGCAAAGTAACATTTTCATTTTATTTTATTGGAATATTTTGTGTTTTACTGGTTTGTGTGTTTTGATAATTCAACATTTCTGCCAAGATTTGTAATTTTGTTTATATATGTTTTGTTTTTTTAAGGTAAATTGACCTTTATTACGGTGCCCTTTGTAATGTGGGAGATGAGAATTGCTATACATGTTGGGAGTCTATTTGTTGGTGTCGCGGACACCACCTTTGTACAATGGACACGATATTTCCTTCTCTTTTCGGGGTGTTTTAGGCCAAGGGGTTTCATTTGTTGGTTTGAGTGTATGTGAGAGTATGAGTGTTTTTTATTCCTCTTTTTTTCTGCGCAGGTTCCTACACTGTTCAGCTCATTTGTTCAGAACCCGAGTTGTGTCCGTCTATATGAATAAATCCTCACTGCAAGTATGACCTCTACTCATAATGCTCTACGTTTGTCCCGTGGAATGTGAGGGGCACTGGGAATGTCACAAAATTGGGGCGGGTAAAGGCTCACTTGAATCAGCTTAAAGGAGATATTTATTTTATTCAAGAGACCCATATGCTTAACAAGGATGTTAAGAAGATGGCGCCTCGTACGGTCGACACGGCTCTTTGCTGCTCTCTTTTTCTTTTGTTTTTACTTTTTAACTGCGCATCTGGCTGTTCCTACACCCGTGAGGAACTTATGAACATCCGACCCACCGTTCCCATGGACCTATTGCCTGTTTTCTTGGCATCTGCGGCTGATTTAGTTCATGTTCTAGCCAAAAAAGTGTGGGCCCGTAAAAGGGGAAAGCGCGGAGGCCTGCTGGTGCGTCTTAGGAGGAGAGGAGCGCGCACGGCTCTCCCCGGCATTTTTCTCTCCAACGTACGCTCACTGGGCAATAAGATGGACGAACTCAGCCTGCTCATGAGAAGAAACAAGGACTTCGCCACATCCTGTGTGTCCTCTGCTTCACTGAGACCTGGCTAAATGAGCGGATCCCGGACTGCGCTCTGGAGCTGCAGGGCTTTGGGCTGTTCCGCGCGGATCGCCATTGTGCGCTCTCAGGGAAGAGCAGAGGCGGAGGGCTCTGTTTCTACGTCAATACAAACTGGTGTAACGATGTGACAGTGATCTCCAAGCACTGCTCTCCTGCTCTGGAATATCTTTTCATCCATTGTAAACCATATTACTCCCCGCGCGAAATTGTTTCATTCATTCTTGCCTCTGTTTACATACCGCCATGCGCGGACGCGCGCGAGGCTCAGCGCGCACTTGCAGAGCAAGTACTGTGTATGGAACGCTTATACCCGGACTCTCTGATTATTATCCTGGGGGATTTTAATAAGGGAAACTTGAGCCAGGAATTACCCAAATACAGACAGTTTATCAAATGCCCGACCAGAGAGGAGAACACTCTGGATCACTGTTACACCACCGTGCGCGGAGCTTTTCGCGCTGTTCCCAAGCCAGCCCTCGGCTTCTCAGATCACTCCATGATACATCTGGTTCCTGCTTACAGACAGAGACTAAAGCTCTCGAAACCTGCAGTGAGGAGCTCCAAAGTGTGGTCTGATGAAGCTGTGGAAGAGCTGCGCGCATGCATGGAATCTACAGACTGGGACCTTTTCAGAGCTGCCACAGATAGTTTGGATGAATACACGGACACTGTGACGTCATACATTCACTTCTGCGAGGATAGCATCATTCCAACAAGGACCAGGGTCATCTATAACAATGACAAACCCTGGTTCACTGCTAAACTCCGGCAGCTCAGGAAAGCAAAGGAGTCTGCTTTCAGGGAGGGGGACCGCAGCGGCTACAAAGCAGCTAAATATCAGTTCAGGAAAGAACTGAAAGCAGCCAAGTCCCGGCACAGAGAACGACTACAGGAGCAGATTGGTAACAACGATACTGCTTCTGTCTGGAGGGGCCTACGGGAGATCACCAACTACAAACCCAAAGCCCCCCCCTGTGCTGACGACCACAAGCTAGCTGACGAACTGAACTTATTTTTCAGTCGCTTTGATGCTGCCCCTGACACCTCCCCCACCCCCCACTACTCTAACGACCCACCCATCAGCCCTGCCCCCAGCCTAACAATAGCCGCTAAAGAGATTAAAAAACTCTTCTTGAGGCTGCACCCCCGCAAAGCTCCTGGCCCGGACCACGTGTCTCCGGCCACTCTGAGACACTGCGCCAGTGAGCTTACTCCTGTGTTCACGGACATTTTCAACACCTCTCTGCAGTCCTGCCATGTCCCGGCCTGCTTCAAATCCTCCATCATTGTCCCCGTCCCGAAGAAGCCCAGGATCACAGGACTCAATGACTACAGACCTGTAGCACTTACGTCTGTCGTCATGAAGTCATTTGAACGCCTGGTCCTCTCCCATCTCAAGTCCCTCACCTCCCCCCTCCTGGACCCCCTGCAGTTCGCCTACAGAGCCAACAGATCTGTAGACGACGCCATTAACCTGGCCCTCCACCACATCCTACAGCACCTGGACTCCCCGGGGACCTACGCCAGGGTCCTGTTCGTGGACTTCAGCTCTGCCTTCAACACAATCCTGCCATCCCTGCTCCAGGACAAGCTCTCCCAGCTCAACGTGCCCGATTCCACCTGCAGGTGGATCACTGACTTCCTGACGGACAGGAAGCAGCGAGTGCGTCTGGGGAAGAATGTCTCGGACTCTCGGATTATAAATACAGGAGCCCCACAGGGCTGTGTTCTTTCTCCCCTGCTCTTCTCCCTGTACACCAACCACTGCACCTCCATCCACGACTCCGTGAAGCTGATCAAGTTCGCGGACGACACCACCCTCATTGGACTCATCTCCAACAACGATGAGTCCGCCTACAGGAGGGAGGTGGACCGGCTGGTGTCCTGGTGTAGTGGTAACAACCTGGAGCTGAACGCCCAGAAGACAGTGGAGATGATTGTGGACTTCAGGAAGAGCACTGTCCCCCCGCCCCCACCCTCCGTGATGGACTCCCCCATCACCTCTGTGGAGTCCTTCCGTTTCCTGGGCACCACCATCACCCAGGACCTCAAGTGGGAGCCGACCATCAGCTCCCTCATCAAGAAGGCCCAGCAGAGGATGTACTTCCTGCGGCAGCTCAGGAAAGCCAAGCTGCCTGCACAGATGTTGGTGCAGTTCTACACGGCCATCATCGAGTCCATCCTCACCTCCTCCATCACCGTGTGGTTCGCTGGAGCCACAGTCAGGGACAAACAGAGACTACAGCGCATTGTGCGCTCTGCAGAGGAAGTGATCGGCCGCAGCCTTCCATCGCTGCAGGACTTGTACGTCGCCCGAGCTCGAGGCCGGGCTGGTCGTATCACAGCCGACCCCTCTCACCCTGCACATGGACTATTCCAACCACTCCCCTCAGGCAGGAGGCTGCGGTCCATCAGGACTAGAACCTCCCGCCACAAGAACAGTTTCTTCCCCTCTGCTGTTGGACTCTTGAACACTTCTTAACCTGTCCCCCCGCCCTTTTAAAGTCACTTTACTGCCCATCATACGTCACTTTACTTCACTGTACTGCTGTCACCTTACATTGTGTGCACCATGTGCACTTGTATATTGTAAATAGTAACTGTAACTCTATTTTAAATTTATTCTTTAGAAGTGTTTTTTATTCTTACTCTTATTTTTATTATCTCTTTTTGACTGTTGCACTGAGCCAAGGCAATTTCCTACTCTGTGACCTCCTGTTACTTACGTGGCAATAAAAAGGATTCTGATTCTGATTCTGATTCTGAAGAAGCTCTACAGAAGTTGGGTCGGGGAGGTGTACCATTCCGATTTTAACAGCAAAGCACGGGGGGCCACCATAGTTATTCGGAGAGGCACTCCTTTTGTGATTGATAAGACTCAAATGGCAGATTTGGAATGATCTCTGGAACAATTCAGGGCACTCCTCTGCTATTAGTCTTTATTTATGGTCCAAACTGGGATAATGGCTCTTTTGTAACAAAAATCTTTGATTCATTTCCAGATATCCAAAATCATCGCATAATTATGGGGGGTGATTTTAATTTGGTTAAGGACCTTGTGTTGGATTGCTCATCTAATAGAAATGTATTACAAACTCGATCAGCCAGCACCCTGCTTACACTTGCCCAGCAGTATGGCCTTGCTGACCCTTGGAGACGGAAGTATCCGGATGCAAGGGCCTACTCCTTTTTCTCTCATGTTCATCACACTTATTCCCGAATAGTTTTTTTTCTTGTGGATGTTCGACTACTTTTTTCCATTTTACCTTGTCCCGTTTTGAAAGACATGTACAATGAGTCTTTCGCCCTTGGCTGTCTTCCAAATACGGAGGCTACTTCTTAAAAAGGACAAGGACCCTTCACACTGCAGCAGTTACAGGTCGATATCTCTCTTAAATGTCGACTTGAAGATATTGTCAAAAATTCTTGCTTCCCGTCTTCAACGTGTTTTATCGCCGCTTATCGGGTTGGATCAGACGGAAATCCTGCCGGGTCGACATTCCTCATCAAATACCAGACGCCTTTTTCATATCATCACTTCAACTAGTTCTCTGGTCCCGGAGGTCGTAGTGTCCCTGGATGCGGCCTACGACAAGGTTGAATGGAGCTTTTTGTATATAGTGTATTGGCCAGGTTTGGACTGGGCACAGCTTTCACTGACTGGGTTAAGCTACTTTACACATCTCCGAAGTCTTCAGTTCGAACCAATGACAACATATCCCATCCTTTTCTATTACACCGTGGTTCTAGGCAAGGTTGTCCACTTTTCCCATTGCTATTTATTTTGGTTATAGAACCTGGTTCTATAGAACCCCGTAACTCTGGTTACGTTCAGAGGCCAAATTCAAAGGAATTACACACTTAGACTCTGTTCATAAGGTTTCTTTATACGCAGACGATCTCCTTCTTTTTTGTTTCAGATCTGGCCTTTTCTTTTCCTACAATTCTTAAAATTTTAAGTGAATATAGCAGCATTTTTAGATATAAACTCAATTGTCAGAAAAGTGAGCTGTTTCCTGTTAACGATTCTGCTAAAACAGTTTCCCCTTCCATAGTGCCATTTAAGTGGTCAGCCACCGGCTTTCGATATCTGGGAATTTGTATCTCGACATCTTTTTCCAACTTGTACGGAAATTTCCCCCTTAAAGTGATAGTCTGTAACTCTAAATTAATTACAAATTTTAGGAAATGTGTAAAATTGACCTCCTGGCCTTAAATGTTGATATAAAATAAGTCATTTTATTAATTCTAATATTACGGGCAAGTCCCGCCTTCCCTGCTCTTAGCTATAGTTTAGAATCCACGGTGCCGTCGAGGTTAACCAATCGAGTCATGCCAAGGGCTGTCAATCATCGGCGCTGATGCTCGCAGCTGCGCGCATGCTCAGTTGTTTGTTTTTGCGGAGCCTCCGAATCAAACCTCTATTAGGCTCTGGAACAACATGAAAACTGAACAAAGAATTCTGAACATTCGCGCTGAGGTACTTATGTATATACTGAACCGATCTCCATAATCATTTATATACTGAACCTATATCCATGATCATTTATATACTGAACCTATATCCATGATCATTTATATACTGAACCTATATCCATAATAATTTATATACTGAACCTATATCCATAATCAGATCCTCTGCAGATGTGTCCTGATGTGCACTTCCTGGTTTGCCGCTATCACAAATGCAAGATTATCAAAAATGTCCCACTCCGTGAGCGATCAATAGATGCAATCTGTCACCAGCACCATCTTGCTAAACTGGAAGCTTCCCAGTGCCCCATCACATGATTGCTGGGTACGTGAGGTATTGTGACAATCTGAAACTTGAGAAGTTGAGGTTTTCGCTTATTGGAACAGTAAAATCATTCTATGACATGGGATCCTTTTCTGTGCTATATTGACTCTTTGGATATTTCTTATGGGAAGGATTAGAATTTATGTGTAGGTACTATATACTATGATGTGGTATGTGTACATTCTATTTACTAATTGTTAATTATTATTACTGGTACCTGTGTGTGTGTGTGTGTGTTGTGTGTTGTTTTCTTTGATTATGTGACACCTTATATTTATTTGTTAAAAAGTTCCATAAAGAAATAAGACCAAAATTGGACAAAACAGATGGGTCCAAATTGTGCATTTTTTAGCAAAGGCTGAGATTCAAAGGTATCAGCGGGATTTTCCCAAATTTTAGGAAAGAACTGCCTTCTCCACTTATTGAACAAAACTCTCCAGTCTTATTTGACGAGCAAGGGTCATCAGAATGATAGACAATTGGGAGGACCAATAGTCTTGATGATCCACCCGGAAGTAGAAAATCCTCCTATATACCTTTAAGTGAGTTTGACAAAAGAAAGATTTATTTCAGCTTTTATTCATAACATCACAACTTCAGTGGGTCAAACGTGTATATACCCAAAGTCATTTGTCCCACAGTTGGGAAATGACAGAACTGAGGGGTGTGTGCGAGAAGAAGTATAAGAATTACACAAGAATAAATAGCTATAAATGCTTTCAAACTTTGGCTTCAGAGACCAAGTATAGACCTGTAATACTATAGGAACAGTATACATATTTCTTATTGTACATTCTGATTGCAGCCAGAAGGAAGGACCTGTCGAACGTCTTATTCAAGTTACGTGAGACTTAGAGGCTAGGAGTCCACTCTCTCAATGGCTTATCATCTTTTGGTCTTCCCGTGTTGATGAGGAGGTGGTTCCACTGTCAGCATTCCACAAAGTTGATGATCGCAGAGTCTCTGCGGAACTTTCAGTGGGAAGAGAAACGGAGTGAGAATTGGGGTGCCCCCACAATGCAGGTCAGACCGTAAGACATGCAGTCCCTGGCTTTCCCAAACCGGGGTCCGTCTTTGAGGTTGTCCAGGATCCATTCAGTTGGGTCCATAGTCCATTCCAGTCACGGCTGAATGGTGTTGAAGGTACTGAGGAAATAAAACAGAGTCTTTGATTTAACTCACAGCAGTGATGGGCCGAACTGCAGATGGTCCACCGCTGAGTTCACTGTGGAGCAGAGGTGGCCCTGGACCAGCCTCTCCAGTGCGTTCATGAGTATGGATGTGAGAGCAACCGACCTGATAGTCTTTGGCCCATGGTGTCTTGGGTATTGCTTTGACGCACAAGTCCTTTAAAGTCTAAAAAATATTCTAATATAACAAATATTCCTATTCCATGAACCCCAGCCAGGTACAGCATTATGTGTGTTACTGTGGGGGTCACTGGTTTACTGATGGCTTTGTGAAAAAGAAGAATGATATGGATATTTCGAATAAACATCATCTCAAGAGGGAGGTGAAGCTTAGTCACAGATCAGTGTTCTAAATTTACAATAACCTCAAGAACAATTCCAAACCTGCACAAAAATGGCTCAAGGACACAATGTTCAGGTATGGCCATCAAAGCCCTGACCTCAATCCTGTTGAACTTTTATGGGCAGAGCTGAAGAAGGGTAAGGTTAAGGAGGCCCACAAACCCTCAGGCTACCAAAAACATTTGAGAGAAACAGTTCAAATCCCTGACTCCCTGATAGTTTTGATGATTTTAAATGCAATGGTACAAAGCCCTAATATTAGCTGTCTCGGACAAACTTGTTTCCAACAACAGGTTAGAGCATCAAACAATTAGAACACAGGAGCTTAAAGCAGTCACTGGGTCATAGGGAGTGGGATGACCAATGTCCATAAGTGTTCATGAATGCCCTGGATCATCACTGTCCTTAGACTCATGTTTTTCAAGTATTTTCTGCAAGGCCCACATCAGAAAGAAGAAAACATGCATTTTATGAAAACAATCTTAAATAAATTCCAATACTGCATTGATCCACTTGGCCGAATACAGAAGGTTTTACTAGGACAAAACCAGGAAATACATCAGAAGTGTTTTTGCTGTAGGTTTATGTGTAAGTCGTGTCAAAGTCCATCAAAATGAGTCACATACAAGGAAAAATGAAAATAAACAAATTCAATTGAACTATGTTGTCATCTGATTTGAAAAAGAAAAAACAAATCCTGTCCAGTTGGGACAAAGAAAATATTTGTGTGCTTGTGGTAGGGAAAGCAACTTTCCTTTAAAATGTTATGTCTTATTAAATGTTTTACTATTTACAAAGTCATTTGCTTCTATCTCTTTGCAGCATAACTCTATTAAGTACAATATAAGAATCTTCACATGCTAATGCTACATTGCATCACAATACCAAATGACCAGGTGTGAAACCATTCTAAGTCTCGTCAACTATTACTCATTTGCTCCCTGGGATTATGAGGTTCACTGCACAAACGCTGAGTCTGCAGCCAGTTCTCTGCATGAAGCAATCACCCGTCTAATCTACGGCTGGAATAACACAATCAGAGGCAGCGCCAAAGCCCCAATTACATAAAGAAGTCGTTATGTGGTGTGTTTTCTTGTCATATAGGCTCATGTCACTGTTTTGGATTGAATTAAAGAATGTGGAATGGAGACACATATTGGTCTCCTGCTTGGACACGCGCTCACCCTAATGCTGTTAGCCCCTGATGACAGATGGAGGACTTAATTCAAGCAAAGCAGTGTGGTGTTTGTCAAGGCAACAGCTGTAATTACACCTGCGTGATGCATGTCAGCTGCTTGCACCCTGCTATTTCACGCTCACACTGGCAATTTTTTTTACAAGTCGCTGTGTAGCCCTCTTAACCTGCATTAGAGGATCATTTTTGAAAAACTACATATGCTGCACTTGGCCAGATTTGATCATCACAACACAGAAGATATCTAAAGATGGGGGACCTCACTTTTTTGTTGTTTGTCTCAACAGAAAGTCCAATTATCTATTCGGTGCTTTGGACTGAGCGCTGATTGGCCGAGAGAGGGTGGTCTGATAAAGTTTATCTAAAGATGTGACAGAAGCCAAAAATACAAGCATGTGAAAAGTAGTGATGATGGTGTTCGTACATTTTTTCAAACGTATGTAAAAAGACAAAAAGTAATAAACAGGAATCAAAAAACATTTGAAAAGGGCCTTAACAAAGAAGACGCTTTTTTAGCTACAAATGGAACCAAGTTAGATGGGTTTTTATTACAAAGTTCCTCTATTTTGACTCGCATGACTCATTTTTGCAAGAATACAAAAGATAACATGTTTTCTATCAGATGCTCTGATTTGATTTTAGACTTTTACAATTCTCTTCTCTCTTTTGGGACAAACAAGTTGGGAAGCCCACCTTTAACTCCCTCCTTTATTTCCCAACTTTTCTTCACAAACAGCAGCTTTAATGGTGTGCTATCATTTATATTTAAATCATGTGTCATTCTACCAAAAAAGTCCAAATTAGAAAATTGTGAAAGCCTGCCATGCGCACTTTAAATGTAATGAAAGATGTTATCCAGCATTTGAGTGTCTGCGGCTCCAAACAGCCCTGACAAACAGCGTCTGCTCCGTGTCAGGTCGGACGAGGTAATAACATGTCATTATAGCTCAGATGAAAGTCAAAAGGACCAGCTTTCAATATATCACGCTCTGGAAGAGGAGAAATAACACATGGAACTCACAGGTCACATGGAGGAGTACTGTTTTCATAATGATAGCAATAATGTGACACAGGCTGCATCAGCATTCATTTACAGTATAAACACCTTTTCCCATTTTTTTCAAACACAACAGCCCCAGGATTATTCAAGTGGGGTTTAAAGGAAGCATCATATACAAACTTGCCCAAATACCACAGTTTTCAGACAATATAAGTGAAATGATCTTTCTATGATTTATTCAAAATCTATAGACAGTGCTGTAATGTTTAATTACAAAATTAGATTATAACACGTGCTCACAGCTCAACTTCAGCCTTTCTCTGATGTGACTCATGTTCACCTGGCAAGTTTGACCCAATATGCAAAATGGCTGCCCCTCTTTATCAAGTATCATGAATAAACAATGTGATAAATTAGGCAGAGACCAGATGTGTAAGTTAGCTGTTGAAGTGTGTCTAAGGTAAAAGTATCCATCCATCCATCCATTTTCTTCCCCTTAATCCATTTCTGGGTCGGGGGGGTGGCAGTCAGAGCTGCACCCAGTACACAGAGCACCAGCCCCTCACTGATCCTCCTGCAGGTGGTGAGTCCACAGGAGCTGAGATCTTTCAGTGGGAGCTTCAGGCAAAGTGAGGTTAAGTGTCTTGCCCAAGGACACAACGACAGCAGTCATCAGTGGGAGTCGTGAAGTAGGTCTTGAGGTGGGTTTGAACCCACGACCTTCAGGCCCAAAGGCCAATGCTCTACCGACTGAGCTACTGTCGCCGTGTCTAAGGTAAAAGTACAGAAATTAAATAAGTGACAAAAGTAAGGACAAAGTGACCTACTGTCCCAGGGACACAATCGATGGTGCAGCAGTTCTTGAGGGGAACCGCTGAGGGGCTAACCTCCTGTCCTAAGTGCTCCTTGTAGGTCTTCAGATAACTATGAGTTACTATTGCGCAAGTAAAAAGTATACACTTTATCCAATCCTGTTTCCGGGTTGCAGGGGCAGCAGTTTAAGCAGAGACGCACAGACTTTTCTCTCCACACAGATTTCTTCCAGCTCATCCGGGGGAATGTGGAAGAGTTCCCTGACACCAATTGTGCAAGTTCTCCCACTTAAAAAGACTAGGGAGGCATGGAATTTTCATCATAGGTAAACCTCAACAATGAGAGACAGAATGAGAAAAGAAAATCCAGAAAATACCATTCCTCCATGCAGATCTCTAGGGCAGTGATGTTTTGAGCTTGTCGCTGGGCAACAAGGACTTTTAACTCCCTCCAAAGATTTTCTATGGGGTTGAGATCTGGACACTGGCTAGGCCACTCCAGGACCTTGAAATACTTCTTATAATTTCACTCCTTCATTGCCCGAGCGGTGTGTTTGGGGTCACTGTCATGCTGAAAGACCCTGCCACGTTTCATCTTCAATGACCTTGGTGATGAAAGGAGGTTTTCATTCAAAATCTCACAATACATGGCCCCATTCATGTGTTCCTTTACGCGTATCAGTCCTCCTGGTTCCTTTGCAGAACAACAGCCTCAAAGCATGATGTTTCCACCCCCCTGCTTCACTGTAGGTATGGTTTCTTTGGATGTAACTTTCTTTCTCCTCCAAACACGACGAGTTGAGTTTTTACCAAAAAGTTATATTTTGGTTTAATCTGACCAAATGACATTTTCCCAATCCTCTTCTGGATCATCCAAATGCTCTCTAGCAAACCTCAGAAGGGCCTGGACATGTACTGGCTTAAGCAGGGCACACATCTGGCACTGCAGGATTTGAGTCCCTGGCGGCGTAGTGTGTTACTGAAGGTAGCCTTTGTTGCTTTGGTCCCAGCTGAATGACATGCAGAGGCATGTCATTCACTTGGTCCCCCAGTGTGGTTCTGGGATTTTTGCTCACCATTCTTGTGATCATTTTGACCCCACGGGGTGAGATCTTGCGTGAAGCCCCAGATCAAGGAACATTATCAGTGGTCTTGTATGTCTTCCATTTTCTAATAATTACTCCCACAGTTGATTTCTTCACACAAAGCTGCTTACCTATTGCAGATTCAGTCTTCCCAGCCTGGTGCAGGTCTACAATTGTGTTTCTGGTGTCCTTTAACAGCTCTTTGGTCTTGGCCATAGTGGAGTTTGGAGTGTGACTGTTTGAGGTTCTGGACAGGTGTCTTTCAGACTGATGACGAGTTCAAACAGGTGCCATTAACACAGCTAACGAGTGGAGGACAAAAGAGCCTCTTAACCCTTAAAAGACGATGCCATCGCCAACGATGGTGGCGCACATGTTTTACAAATGATCAATTTACTCGCAAACGGTGAACGCTAGCGACTTACTTTTTTTTATCTCCGTGAAGTACACATTCCAGCCTTTCCGAAACTTCGGTTTGTCTCTGCTACATACGGGGGATAAACTACGTGTGTATGAAAGTCAGTCCCCCAAACGGATCTTCAAGCGGTGCCCCGTGAGCCAGGCACAGCCGCATGTAAAGTTGTTTACACACACAGGGACTCAGACAAAGATTGTCAGAGAGTGAGATGGCTCACTCCTCTGTGTTTACTTGTTGCAGCATAGGCAGCAGCGCTCAGAGGAACCAGAGGAGTTCGCATTATTGAGAATAGACAATAATAAATACAGTAAAATGATATTATGTGTATATAATGTATTTGTATATATAAATTTGATGTTTTATTTATTTTTTTGTCTTAGTTTCTTTGGTTTAACATATTTTACAGTTGTGATACAGAAGCAACCACAGCCTCATAGACAAACTGCTTGAGGAAGGGCATCAGGAGTACAGCGTTTTTGGCTTTTATAGCGGAATTTTGTAAAAAGTATAATAGTTACGGATTCAAATTTTTTCCCCCATTATCCCCAAGACCATAAATAACATTTCTACGCAGTGTAGACAGTTGTTTATAGCATTTCATTGTGTTTTTCAATACATTTTTGTGAAATTGATTTTCCGTTTTGATTTTTTCTTTGTCTTCATGACTCCAAATTTGTTATATAATTGATATGATATATATGATTGATATGATGATATATTCTAAAACCCCAGGTTGCACTGAAAAAAAACAAAGTATACTGCTTGACTCTGCATCAAAAAATGACTCTTTTATGAGCAATTATACACAAAGAAAACCAGGCAAGGAAGGTTCCCCAAAATGACCCTAGACCTTGGAGGGTTAAAGAAGAAGTTACAGGTCTGTGAGAGCCAGAAATCTTTATTTGTGGGTGACCAAATAATTATTTTCCACCATAATTGGCAAATACATTCTTAAAAAATGGGATTTTCTGGGGGGGTATACCTTTGATGAAAATTACAGGCCTTCCTTGGAAGTGCTGATCTTTATCCCTGAAGTTGAAATCAATTTGTAAAAGTGCACTGTGCTATAGTTTTGGAGAAGGAAGGGATACAGTATTAGATTATGGTAATTCTGCCTTTCAACCACATTCACAGTGTGTACTATGCTGCAGTAAAGAACATTACATTAACGCATATTCTTACAAATATTTTATTGCATAGATGTTTGACTTCATCAGATACTGTACAAACACATACATCTCTATCAAATGCAACAGTGCAATCACGTAACTCACAGGAACTTCATAAAAGACATCAGCAGATAATACTTAACCAAAAAGTAAATTATTTGTTGACACTTGGACAAAATAAAACCAACAAACACCTAAATAAAGTTCTTATTTCTAGTTAAATCTCTCGTTCTGAACAATAAAACTTAAAACAAACAAAAAATATCAGTACATTTGAAAAGGGACTTTAACATGTATTCTGCCTGGGATTTGTTTGTTGAATCTTCCTCGACTGTGAGCTGCCCATTCCACAGCAGGGCTTTCTGACCATCCCCTTCAAGGAGCAAACCAACAAAAATGAAAAAAAATAAAAATGTAATGTCATTTTGGATTCACACGGCAACAGCTTTTTGTGTGAGTTCAATCTTTAACTTTGTACAATAGTAAATTATTACCCTGTAAAGTATCCTCTGTGTATGTTTGTGTGCATATGTGTGTGTGTGTGTGTACAGAGCGTGCAGACACTCCTGAAGGACTGATCTGAAATGTGATGAATTGATGGATGTGATAGTTGGAAGACCCATTCACATTTCGGGACATTCTGTATACGTTTTGCATCTTAGTGTACAACATTTAAGGCTTCACTGCAAAAAATGCCAAAAAAGATTGATATTGTTTGAATTTTGCCACATTTATCTTGTCTTCAAGCAGGAGTTGTCAGTGGAACAAGTCATGAACAGTTAAGTGCTTGAAAAACAGACTAAAGCTGATTGTTCAATTGCAAAACTATCTTTTAATATGTCAAACTCTACTCAAATGAAGAGAAAACCACTTAATTCAAGACCTTCAAGGTTTTTTCTAGTTGCTCACTGGCATTTCCAAAGTTTTTTTTCAAACATGCACCTGTGAGTTTATTTTACTGCACCAGCAGAGAACAAAAAGTATTTATCCTTTGTCATGAATGGATATGTTTGTGCTCTGGTCATGTTTATGGTTATAAGTAAATCCAAATAAATAAGATAGAATAATGTTGAGCTCAGCTCCAAGGGTCCAGATATTTATGGGCAATAACATTCTTTAGAGAAAAGTATGTAATTTTTAGATAATAATGTGTTGACAGTAGCTCAGTTGGTAGAGCATTGGCCTTTGGGCCTGAAGGTCGTGGGTTCAAGCCCACCATAAGACCTACTTCACGACTCCCACTGATGACTGCTGTCGTTGTGTCCTTGGGCAAGACACTTAACCCTACTTTGCCTAAAGCCCCCGCTGAAAGATCTCAGCTCCTGTGGACTCACCACCTGCAGGAGGATCAGTGAGGGGCTGGTGCTCTGTGAACTGGGTGGCATCTCTGACTGCCACCCCCCCAATCCAGAAATGGATTAAGGGGAAGAAAATGGATGGATGTGTTGACATAGCCAGTGATCTGTGCCATACTACTTGAAAATAGATCAGTAATGTGCAAACTACTGGTTAAATAAATAAAGGTTTATACACATTTGTAGAGGGCTTAAATCTGAGTTTTGTTCAGATAGAACCAGGAGCCAGTTACATCGTTTTCAGAGTTCAGGAAGGAACATAAAAAAGAATATAATTCTACTTAAGAAATTATTTATTGTTCTAAAAAATGAAATGCTGTAGAAAATATGAGAAAGACAACTAGTTCTTTAAAGCTGGGGTAACTAACTTTTTCAGAAATAATTTGTCTCCATAGAAAGTCAGAATGTAAACAATCCAACCACAACATCTTATTGGAAAGCAGGTTATCTTTTGCATACTTGTCAGAAAGAGCCCTGTGAGCCATTTTCTGAATCTTTGGGCTGAGATTTGATTGACTAGGGGAGAGTGGCTCTTCTCTCTTTTTCACTTTTAAGGTCTATAAAAACTGATCTAAAGATGAAAGAGGCCAAAATTACATGCAAGTGGAGGAACAAGATGGATTGCTGTTGGTTTGAAAATTAGGTACCCCAGCTTTAATTGAGGTGCCTTGCGGACCAGGGACTATGTGAATGCACCCTTCCATGCTTCTGTAGTGTCACGTTAGCTGTGGCTGTCTACTTCCTGTACTCTGTGTTGAATCTGTCGTCCAGCTGAACCAGTGCTTGGACTCTCCTCTTCATCCTCACCTTGTCGTCTGGAGTTACTTTTCTCTCTCAAAGTCTCTTCCCGTTTGACTTTTGTGCCACTGCACTTGTCAGAAAGCTGCCCTGACAGTGCGGTTTGGAAGTGGGTGAAGTGCTGCTCCGACAGCCCCAGAGCCAGCAGAGGAAACAGGACTGGACTGGCTCTCAGAGGGGACAGCATGGTCAGACAGCTCAATGACCCGCTACCCTGCACCCTGGGCTGCTTTGAGCTGCTTTTACCCATCTTCTTTCTTTTTCTCCCATTCCCTATCCCATCCATTCCTGCAAAGAAAATACAGTAAATATTGAGTCTTAGAATCTACAACTGTTTCCAATATAAGTAGAGAATAAATATTTCATGGCAATTACACTGTGACAACACTATTATTAAGAGATTCAGGGATGCAGATAACTTTAGTAATCAAGTATTTTAATTGATTTTTACTTTTCATTATTCACATTTCAAATGCTTTGTAGGTCATTATCACTTCACTTCGCTCAACAGTGGTCCACTTTCAGTGTGACCACAGCTGCACGGAGGCAGGCTGAGGAAACGAAGGCTGCCAATCAGCCCCACTGGACCCTCAGACCACCCCCATCATAGATCAGAGATTTCACCGACATTGTCCTTGCTAGTATCTGTGATTAAAAATTCTAATGCTGCTATACTACATTCTCAGCAGTTCAATTCAATTCAAAGATTTTTTTTCGTAGCTAAATCACATTCGCAGTCAACTCGGAGCAATGGCACCAGTACTGACTCTCTCACCATATAAACCATTGTGCATTCTGTTTTCTTCACTGAGATGTCGCCTCAGCTCCAGCGCCTGCTCCACCGACTCACACAGCCCAAACATCTCACACAGTTTATTTAGGAGAACAGCATCTATAGAAGAAACAGCAGAGGTTTGTTTGATACAATACACTGTAAGGCAGAGAAAGACCCAAAGATCCCTCTCACCTTGTAGCTGGAGGTCGTTCTTCAAACCTCGGGCTTCGATCTCTTTTAAAGTCAATAATAATTTTGCCTCGACGCTTGACAGGACATTTCCCATTAATCCAGATTCAGAAACAGATCTCCAGAGCCTCAAAACGCCGTCTGGAAGATTGTAATAATAAAATGTGGAGTGAGGAATCGCCTCTTCTGTCTAAATGCACCTATCTCAAATTATTTAATATTTTTTTCCCAGTAAGCTTTCTGTTAGTACACCGTTTTCAATGTTTACTAAAAGTTAAGAATGTTATTCAAATTTTCAATTGTATTATTTCTAGATGGAGGTGTTTCACTATTCTCAGACTTTTCTTTATCATTTACACATTTTTATCAATTATTTTCTACTTAGAGCTGGAAACCCATATTGAAAAGCTGCGTTGACCCGGGACATCACTACGGGGATGACAGGAACGTGTTAAAATAAAAAGAGTCAAAACAATCTTCTAGTTTTCAATCTACGTCTTCTGAAGCACAAGAGTCAATGCAGTCCTCAAAGACCCAGAGTGGCAGCTGATTTTCATTCCAACCAAGCAGGAGCACATCAGACTCCACTCATTTCATCAAGTGAGTGCAGTCTTAACCTAAAGACTTTATGAAATGAGTGAAGTTTCTGAAACCAGTTGTCGGGAATCGTATTAGAATGGACTACGGCAAGATAGGGTCATGTGGAGCAATACATTTAATGGTGTGGACTTATGTTGTGGGCTTATTGTTCAATTAAATTAATCTACTTCTTGTGTTTTCCTAAATCACAACATAAGTTATCTCAGTGGACTTTACAAATTTGTCAATTCGCCGACACACATCGGAGAGTCAAAAAGTTCTAACACAGGAAATGCAAATACACAAAACATAGAGCCATTGTTCCATAAGGGCCGGATGGTCAACGTCCATGATTGTTGATGTCTGTTCAGTTGTTTGCCTGCCTCACCCTCACGTGTTTCACTGGAGTCTCATTGTGCGCCTCTCCTCTTATTGTCGGTCCATCGTTTTCTCACCAGTTTCTTTGTGGTTAGATTGTTTTAATTTCTGTTATATGCCGGAGTTTTGCTATTATCGAGTTTTGTTCATTAAATCGTATTTTTTGCAGTCCAGCATTTGAGTTATCCATTTTTCCTGCACTCGTGACAATGGACACGGCTTGTCATTATGAAAAGTCTTTGAGTGACTTGTGTTTAGTTTTGACTACTTTGTGAGATGGAACAATCAGAATGTGTTATTTCTGAACCAAAAGGTGCGTTTCCTCAACTTGTTTCTTTTGATTTTTTAAGTATTTCACATTCAAAAACTCAATGGAAATAAAGTTTGGCCAAAATAAACACAAATAATACATCCTATTATTCTTTCAAACACCTGCTAAAAGCTATGTTTGAATTTTTTTTTTTTTCTCACAAAGCTTTTATCTCTTCAATTTTCTTTCTCTTAAATATTGCTCGAAGCGTACCTGGCGACTCACTCCTCTCCCTTTTGGCTGCGTGTCCATTGGTTGCGGTCGATTGTTTTGCTTCTGTTCCAGGACTACACTTTTCCTCGGCTCCCGTTGCATCATTCAAATCTTCTCCTGAGGAAACAGCCAAAGCATTACCTCAGAATGTGCAATAACAGAGTCAAACGTGTCCACGCTGGTTTTCAATTCAGTCCAGGGGGCAATTAAAAGACACAGAGAGAGAATATTAGAATGTTTGCCTTATAGACAAATATGTGCATTCATAAAGACCTGGTGAAGAGCAAAAACGCCTCCAAAACATCTATTCAGAACATGCAGCAGGGCGGCTTCACAGCATGAAGGTTGTAGGTTCAATCCTGTGTCAAGTTAAGTTAAGTTAAGTTTTATTTTTTTCTCGCCAAAGGGAAATTTGTCCTCTGCATTTGACCCGTCCTGTAATACCGCTAGGGCGTCTGTCAGGAGCAGTGGTTGTCACAGTGCAGCGTTAATGCTCGGCTTGGTCAGGACACGGGTAGAACATACAAAAAGACCTTGTTTCGACTGAGATTCGAACCCAGAAGTCCTATCCACTCAGCCGAAATGAAGTATGAAGTTTCCATTCACACACACAGTGATGACAGAGGCGGAGCACCTGGAGAAAACCTAAGCAGACACAGGGAGGGGAACATACAAACCCCACAAAAAAGGCTCCGTCTGGCCCAGGAATGGAGACACACTTATGTTGCTCTGAGGACCTCAGTTTGAGACGCACCTGAGACGCTCAGTGGACTGCGCGGCACCGCAGCTTGAGACGCTCTGCTCGTGGGCGTGTCACACTTAGAGCTGCGACACGTGTTGCTGCACATGGAGCTGTGCTGATAGAAGTCGATCTGCCCAGAGTCCATCATCTTCCTACAACAGAGGCAAGGCTAGAGACTACACTTCTGTAAAGCTGGGGTACCTAGTTCTCAAAGCACAAAAATAAAATCCATGAAACAATTTCCCTCACACTCAAAATACTTTGGTTCTATTACCAGCTTTCAAATGAGTGTATTTGTGGCTCCTGCCACATTTTTAGATCAGATTTTTCAGACCACAGATTTATCAGAGGACCACTCTAATTCAGCAAATCAGTTTTTAAAGGAATAGTTCACCGTTTTTACATACTGACATATGTTCTTACCTTACCTTAGACTAGTTAATACGTACCTGTCTGGTCTTAGTCCGTGCGCTCTGTCATGCAAACGGAGCAAAAACGGGAGCACAAACGCAGCCTCCTCTGGTCACTGTATAGTACCCAAAAGGTAGCTCCCGCTAGAAGCTACCAAACTCTTCCAAGTGTTCCCTATTAAATGTATATAGTTACGTGACGTGTTACACTGCAAAGTATAGTAACACAGAAATGTAACAGTCGATTTTCTCAGCGGATAAAACGGGTACTATATTGTGGGGCGTAGTAATCTGAGGTGCGCTACGTCCGCGCACTAACTTCTCTCCGGAGACTTCTCTCTCGCTCACTTCCGTCAATAGAAGCAGCGTGACTTGTAGTACACACAGTAGCAGCAAGAGAGAAGTCTCCGGAGAGAAGTTAGTGCGCAGAGAAGTTAGGAGCGCTACGTCCGCGCACTAACTTCTCTCCGGAGACTTCTCTCTCGCTGCTACTGTGTGTACTACAAGTCACGCTGCTTCTATTGACGGAAGTGAGCGAGAGAGAAGTCTCCGGAGAGAAGTTAGTGCGCGGACGTAGCGCACCTCAGATTACTACGCCTCACAATATAGTACCCGTTTTATCCGCTGAGAAAATCGACCGTTACATTTCTGTGTTACTATACTTTGCAGTGTAACACGTCACGTAACTATATACATTTAATAGGGAACACTTGGAAGAGTTTGGTAGCTTCTAGCGGGAGCTACCTTTTGGGTACTATACAGTGACCAGAGGAGGCTGCGGTTGTGCTCCCGTTTTTGCTCCGTTTGCATGACAGAGCGCACGGACTAAGACCAGACAGGTACGTATTAACTAGTCTAAGGTAAGGTAAGAACATATGTCAGTATGTAAAAACGGTGAACTATTCCTTTAACGCAGAGCATCAAATAGTGACTGACATGACTCTTTCAAAAGTATGTGATAAATACATGTTTTTTAATAAGTTAAAGACTGCATATTGTGGTCTGTTTGCTCACAACATTTCTCTTGTATCCCAGCTTCATAAACCCAATTAACCATTTTAAAAACACCTTTATCTTCTAAAAGCTCTGCGTTTAAACAAATATTCAGCAGGATTAATCAATAACACAAGTTGACAGCCAAAAAATGGTCAGGGGTTTCTCAACTGATTTAGACTAATTTTGGTGTTCTGAGTCCAAATATCACATGCATTTTGCTCTATCAGGTCAACCTTTTGAGATACAGCCATAGTGTTACGGATTACGTACGTCTACGTTATTATGAATTCTATCAAATTTGATGGAGTAAATAGAAACTGAATGACTTTCGATACGTTGACTTTTATTTCTTGAGGAAAACGGAAAAAACGTCAAGGGTTTCTCAGCTGTTTTTTACACAAAATCGATTTTAAAAAATATTTCTGTAGCAAGAAATCCTGACCTGATTGAGCAAAACCAAGGTCATTTTTGGACCCAGAGCATCAAAATTAGCTGGAAAACTTTGGACTCTTTTCAAAAAATATGTTTTTGTTACCCAGTGTAATTAGACATAAAAGAGTAAAAAAATTACAGTGTTATGAATTATTTAGTTATGAGTTATAAATATATGAAAAACATTCTAATGCAATTTTTGTCTTGAGTTTTTCCAGATGAAATATATTCTGGATCCAAATCCTCTTCACTATGACTGTCCTTTCTACACTTGTATATAAGATATGTTTGATATGTTATAAATGTTTTACAGGGAGCACATGTTCCAAAACTTGTAGCAATTTTCTTCTTAACATCACAAGCTTATTCTAACTTTAAAGTTTTCATTCTTGCTTTGTAAAGAACTTTGTAGGAATATGCTATACACAAACTTCTGTTGCTTTTGATGCATTTTTAAACAGCATTACGGACAATACATACGTAGGTAAAACTCATAAAATTAGTATATTGTTCAACAGTTCATTCATCTCTATAATTAGACAAGCCTTTGTTAGTTTTAATATGACTATTATGAATTTTTGCACAAGGTTAGTTGATACATTACTGATAGAATATTAGTTTTATTGAATAGTAAGTATGTTTACCTGAGCATGACTCCGCCCAGTCGGATGGCTCGTTTCCAGTCCTTCAGAGTGGCCTTCCCCGACACGTGCACAAACTGCTTTGGACTAATGACATCATTCTGAAACTGTCAAACACAACAAACCTCGTAAATACATTGGCAAACTATTGACTTGTATAGATTATCATTTGAACAAAGACACCTCACTTTGACACACGGGACATTGATTCCAGGACAGATGAACTTCTTGATGAGAAGGACCGCACTGCTGTCTCCACACGTGATGGGGTACCCGTACTCCGCCTCTTCAGCCTTTGAGTCATCTGATAAACACAAGACACTGTTCTGTGTGTGTGTTCATCACAGTGGTGCAATGGAACTAAGTCCTAAAGTAAAAGCACAGAACTGAAGGTTAGGTATCTGAGCTATATTAACTGAATAAATGTTTGTTTGATTCATACCATGGATTTATAATAATAAGAATTCATACACATTTACTAAAGATTTGTCTGTGATATATTTTACTTTTCACATTTTTCTACATTTTGATATATGAAGAGTTCATATGCAAAAACAGATTTCCGTTTTGAAATTTGGTTCAAATATTGTATTCTCTGCTGGCAGTAGACTTGAAGGTATTTGCTTAAGAAGGGGTGAAACTTTATTTTTATGGCACCAAAATAAATTTGGCTTTTCACAAAACTACTACTAAAGAGAAAATTGTAAGCTTTTCCGATATGTTTCAATGGCTCTTATCTGTTTTTGCATATAAACTATTCATATTCATACAACTGAACTTACCCTCTCTGGTCTCTATGGCCAAGACTGTAGTGTCAATGTTCACCCTGCGGGGGTCGACATAATCACAGTTATGAAAACAGCAATTAAAGTATTCTGTAATAGTAGCTGTTCCATGGCACACAAATTAACATTCTCTTTACACAGTTTGTTAAAGTCAAACATTCTGAAGCTGTATGATCAGTAATATTATTGAAACTTTAAACCAATGATTTATGACACCTCAAAAGTAGATTAAACTCATGGTGACGCTTTACATGAACTCTCAGAAACAAGTTCCAAGTTCAGATTTTGTACGCACTGATTCCTATTTGATAAAGTTGTCCGTGTGAAAATATGTTTGAAAATATTTATTTCAATCAATAAATCAATTACCATTCATTTGGAGATTGCGTTACATACAAAAAGCTATAGTTCATAAACCAATGACCCAACAGACCCAAGTTCCCTGCACAGCACAGCTCACACACAAGTCAACACAAAGGGCCCAACAAGAAAACATTAACATTAATCTTTTAACGTTCACTCCTTTGACATTGTAGGCCTTTAGCAAATGGTTAAGATGCAATTTGATGGTATAAGTGCATAAAACCAAGTGATCTGCCTCAAAGATGGATATTTCAGTTTCAAGCTTGCTTCAAGTAAATATATTGACTTGAAATGCCATTTACCAAATGGTTGAGGAAACCGTGAAAATCATCAGTAATCACACTGCATTCAAAAGAGTGAAGATACAATGGTTCACAGCTAAACAGAACTTGTTTTTACTTTTTTGGATTTGAAGAACATTGGATGTCAGAGTAGAAGCTTGTCTTACATGTTCAGGAATACTTTAGGTTAGTAAAGTATAAATCTGATTGCAGCTCCATGCATATTGCTCCACATGAATGATGAACTTGCTATAATTCATTATAATGAAATTCCTTCTGGTCCTGGGTGCACTGCGCAGTGACTTTAGAAGACCGATAATGGCAAATACGTTGAATGATTTATTTTGACTTGTTCCTGTTTTCCCTGTGGTGAAAATACATCACAGATCCATACAACACGCCTCAGTTTCCCACTGTTGTCTCGGGCCGACAGAGCATTTGAATCCAGGTCAGACAATATGTGTCGGTGGCAGTTTATACATGACCATGACTTAGTGCAAAGAACGATGCACAAAAGATTTATATTCCTACAATATATCAGGATGAGTATAGAAGGGCAATAGCAGTTATGATACTTGATCCTGACCTGTGTGGGGCTGGCTCCAGAGGCAACGGGACAGAGGATTCTTCTCGTTTCAGCATTGTGAGGCCTGAACTCTGACACAAAACATGGTCCATGGGTCAGAGTATGTTCATGTTAAGATTAAGATCCTTTATTTGTCCCACAGTGGGGATATTTCAGTGTTGTATCACAAGTTAGATGAGCACATGGCACATGATAAATTGATAATAACTCAATACTATAATAAAATAAAAACAAAAATCTCTAACTCTAGCATAAACGCCATGACACACTCCTGCAGCCGCCAAACAGTGTGTATGGGGCAGCATGTAGCAGGATCACAAGTAGGTAATTTAGGCCTTTACACTTAAAAAGAAATAAATATTGCATTATTAATTTAGCCCAAAGTAGCAGAAATGGTAAATGTATCCAAGACACTTTCTATACTTTCTGATTCTGATACAAGGACTGGGTTTCACACAAATGTTTCTTTACATTTTTAAACAATATTTTATTGCAATTATTCCTGTTATTGGTTTTAGTAGCTCTCCATCTCTCATTAAGTTTTAGAGCTCTACCTTTTGTCTGTTCCACACAACATGCATGTGTGGAAAAACTTAATCTTGAAATTCAGAAATGATTCAGGCTAAATCTATCCCAATATTCACTGGTATGTTGTTGTTAAAGTCAGATTTACAGCTGTATGTCAACCATAAAACTCCTACAGGCATATTTTATTACACAGTCATATGTCCACACCTAGAACTAATAAAATACAATAATACTATAGCTTTATGGTCTACAGTGTATCTACAGACACTTTGTGCACAGGTATATACTGCACGTCCTATAGCTGATCAGGACGTGTGCTATTCTCTAACTAGGTCTGTGCAGATTGTGCTGTTTATAGTCCATGCGCGCACTCAGCCGGCTTCAGGAGCGTCGCACGCACATTTTTGGTTTACGCCTCGTGTGAAGCGGAGCCCTGGTTTTAGATCTGCGAAACAAACGCGATAAAGCCAAGACTGGACTTACCATGTTCAGCCATGGGCAGATCCACTATCACAAGTGTAGAGCATGCGCTACGTCCCCTCCGCACTTCCTGCGTCTGTCCCCGTGTCACTGAGCTGTTGCCTGAGAAGCGTCTGCCCTGCTGTCACGAGAGCCGCCGTCCGCACGCAATGGCCTAACCGAGCCTGCCCCGGCTACACAGGCCTGGGGATCTCTGCAGTCTGATCACTGCCCACTACTCCCTGATTGAATAATAATAAAGCAGTATTTCTGCTCGTTTGTTGACGCGTATGTATTTTGAGCTACTCTTTTTTTAGGCGCTATTGTTGTTGTTGCGCGCATATAACACGAGATGGCGACATTCAGTTACATTCTGTGCGTTCAACACAACAATCCATCTTGGTGTAGACCAGTGTCTCCCAAAGTGGGGTCCGCGGCCCCCTGGTGGGCCGCGAGGGTACTGCAGGGGGGCCGCGGGAGGTCATAAAAAAAATAAAAAAATAAAATAATTATTTAATGTTAAATTTATAATGTTTTGTTTGTAATATTAAAATATTTGTGTTCATTATTTGACTTGAATAATCCACTGTAATCATTTTTGTATTACAATGTTTGTAGCAGAGGCTATTTCCCCAAAATAAAATAACCAGAAGAGCCTATTCTTAATGTTGTCTTCTTGGTTATTATTTTGGGGGGCCACGCAAACCCGTCAGATTTTTAAGGGGGCCTCGGTGTTACTGAGTTTGGGAATGGCTGGTGTAGACTGTTCAGTCTAAGGTGTTGTGAGAGGACAAATTCCCACAACAATTGTAGAGCGTTTTATGACTCTGGTTTGGGAAAGCACATTAAATTATGATTACTTACTTAAAGTAAGTAAGCTTAATACTTAATTACTTAATACCTAAAATAGAGTAATTTAAGCTTAATATGTCTCCAATAATAATATTGTCCTTTAATTATTCAGCAAAAAATCACTTTTACTTAATTTTCTAAAGTGCATATAAAAGGCCGACAGCGGCTCAGATCATAGTCTCTTTATTGTTGCCTTTGGGCCTGAAGGTCGTGGGTGCGTGCCCACCATGAGTCTTAATTCACAACTCCAACTGATGTCTGCTGCCATTATGTCCTTGGGCAAGACACTTAACCCCACTAAGCCTGTAGCCCCCGCAGAAAGATCAAGGCTCCTTTGGACTCACTCACAGGATCTGTGAGGGGCTGGTGCTCTGTGTACTGGGTGCAGCACTGACTGCCACCCCCCTGACCTAGAAATAGATTAAGGGGAAGAAAATTAATATGTAAACAAATATTTGTGACTAGTTCTTAGCTCTCAGTACAGTTCGGCTCTAGCTCTAGTTTTCCCAGGGCTGACCTCTGTCACATATTAAAGTCAGGTTTTTCAAACAGAAAAGTTAAAAAGAGATAAAGGCAGCATATTGTGGTCTGTTTTTTTCACCAAATAATTCATACTGTTGAGACGAACAACACGTATGTATGAGCTTTAGGTAAGGGCATTATTTGAGTTGAGTGTGCATTTTCACTCTGTTTATGGCTATACAATAGAAAAATTGTAAATGACTATTCTAATTTCGACCTGCTCATAAGAGCTATTATTATTGTTATTGCATACTTATTCCACAAGATGGCGACATTTAGTCATATTCTGTACCTTGCACATAAGCAGAGACGATCCTGAGGTTTTATAATAATGAATATACGTTCCAGTCCATAATCTGTAGTCACTAGTATTCTAACATTCTTAATTACTAACTAACTAAAATAGTATTTATGAATCCTCTCGTAAACGTGAAGAGAAGCAGATCGCCTGATACTTCTGAATCCGCCCCCTGTGAAGTGGCATTCTTGTGTGATTGACATGACAGTTAAACCAATAGCAGCCCACGTGTCCCCTCACCGGCCAATAGGAAAGCCTGTCCCTCTCTGGGCCCTAAACTTTTCCACGGGACGGGCTCCAGTTCGGACTGTTGCACCTTACAGCTCTGGAAACATGTCCGCGGATGCTCTCGACACTTTTATCACCACACTTTGGATTTTTTATATTATTCTGGGATTTTACTCAGCTGGAGTCCGAGGACAAGAAGGTGAAAGAGCGTCACACTTTGCACGTAACTTTTAAAACTACGTCCATGTCTGAATGCTAGGACGACAGAAAGCTCCACAGTGTTTTAATAAATGTGGCTCCTGTTATTATTGTTATAGAACCATGCTCCTACAATATTGCATCTTTAGAGCATTGTACACTTAGGGACAGTTATGTGAGATGTCTGTGTTATAACATGCATGATCTCCTTTAGCCGTCTGGTATGAAGAGTAGGCTTTTTATTGTCTATTACATGTTAAAATATCCACAATACGTTCAGATCAATGTGTTCCAAACTGTAACATGCGAATTGCTAAAGATGGGGTGCCAAACTTTCAAACCACAAAAAAATGAACTATGAAATACTATTCCACATGAAATACTGTCACATCTTTTGATCAGCTTTTTTTCTGACAGAAAAGGGAAAAAGAAGGACCACCCTCACTCAGCTGGCCATCTCTTAGGCCAAAATGTCAGATAGTAACTCACAGGGCTCTTTCTTACACAAAAGATTACGTGTTTTCAAATAAGATGAAGAGTTGTGGTCTGATTTATCCACAACATTTTACTTTTACAAGACTCTTTTTGTTGGGACAAACAACATGTGTTTTTTGTGAGGGGAAACCAGTTCAGTAGCCCAACTATAAGTCTATGTAATCTAATGAGACAGGAATATGTATCAGTAATTGTTGTATTTTATTGCCATGGGGAGAACTTCTGTTATGAGTAAAAGTGTGTGTGTTTTGGACTTGTGGAGACTTGCCAAAAGAGCCTGAACAATGTTACAGGGGACGTGTGGTGCTGTTCAGGCTTCTGCTGGAAAATGATCTTCAGTGTTCTGTAAACACTGGGGATATTTCCTATGTAATAAAAGTTACATAGGTCTGAGTGAGAAGAAGAAGTGAAACGTGTTTGTGGAAGAGGTCTCTGGGAGGTGACAGGACTACGCTGTGTTCTGGGTCACTGTGTGCCATCCCCCCCCCCCCCCCCCCAGACCAGGACCCGAAGCAGGACCAGGACCTTTTTCAATGAGAGCAGATCTACAGCTTGTATTGGTCTGCAAAAATGTCTAAACTCTACACAGACAGACAGGACAATTGAAACATATACTATATTATTAGCTACTGGAATGAAAAGGTCATGTGTTTGTATTACAATATTACTGATATTAAAACATAGCTGAGTTGACAGCACTCATGCTGTCAGACTGAGTTGGCAATCAGAGCTGCCATCCAATTCACAAAGCACCAGTCCCTCACTGATCCTCCTGCAGGTGATGAGTCCATAGGAAGATGGCTGCTTCTTCAACTAACATACGGCCTTGGTATTTCAGCGGGGGCTTCAGGTAAAGTGGGGTTAAGTCATCAACAGCAGTCATCAGTGGGAGCAGATGACATGGGTCGTGGTGGGATTGAACCATTAGGTCCAAAGACCAATGCTCTACCAACTGAGCTACTGTCGCAGTCACAATATGATCACAACAAAATAATAAGCACTGTTTCATTTAGCACTAGTCAGCTTGCGATGTGGATTCATTTGGTCAAATCCAATACAGAAAGGTTCGAACTATGACCCCAGGGAAGAGAACGGCCCTCTGAGCATTTGTGGTCGACCCCAGGTGTTCAGCTCAGGTTGAAATCAGTGATGATGCGTCGTGCATTTTATGAAGAAATTTGAACATTACCTGCTGCCAATACAGACATGCAATTGTATACGTCCCCTGAGAAATTACCAAAACTAATTAATGGCCAATACTTTTGTTTTCAAACTAAGAAAACTGCTTTGACTGTGATGTCATTGTACACAGGACTGAGACAGGAGCTTTTAGACATCTATGTGCGAGAAGTTCCTGATATTAGCGGGGATGGATCTAAAATGTACTGTCTGTGACTGCTATGATTGTCATAACATGTCTCCTTTACCACCTGGGGTATTTATTATGTCCCAACAGAAAAAGTCTTGTTAAATTAATATTTTGTAAAGAAATCAAGAGTTGCTCTTTTTGACGCCCTAAGCGTTGGTTTTGCCGCTGTGGGAATAGTGTGTTTTGACTCATTTCCCCCGGGCCCTAAATATGTGAATTAGTCACTCGTCTCGAGGAGCAAATGTTTGTGAATAGGACAAATAAATGAATCGCTGACGGGAATTCATTACTGATGTGGCATTACAGCGGAAACCCTTCATTTGATCTGGCAGGAGCGGCGGAAGTGCCGATTGTGTTGTTCAGGAGATGGAAACATGCATCACATTTCAAGAAAAATAGAAGAAGCTCAACAATGGATCATAGTCTCTTTATTGTTCCACTCGGGGAAATTGTTTTTATGTTGTTTTATCACTTCTCAACATAGAGAACCAGAGGAACAAACTCAACTTTTTAAGAGAAAAAAATCCAGTTCAATCCAAGTCCAGTCTGAAATGGAGATGCTTTTAATAGCATAGTAAAACTAAAGTGTTTACGAATCAGACCACAATATGCTGTCTTCATCTGGTTAGGAAACTTGTCATCTTCTGCTCACTTGTAAGCCCTGTGAGTCACTATTTGATCCTTGGGCTGAGAGCTGATTGGCTGAGAGATGGTAGTCCTCTTTTTGAGGAGGTCTGAAAAAGCTGATTCAAAGATGTGACCAAAAATGTATGCATGTGAAAACTAGAAACTATGTTAAGTTGAATTTATTTTATTACATGGCTCTATTAATTTTGTTTTGAAAGTTGGGTACCCCATCCATTATTTTTGTCTGATAAAAAGGATAATTATAACGAGACTACTTACTTCGTCATGTAATGTTTTAGAATATGATCATAATATTTTCAGTAGAAAGTTAAACTATATGGTGAAGTCAGCCTGCCCTATCTCTATGCTCCCACCAGAGGGAGGGATTTCATATTTTTACAAATTAAATAATTACCAATTGTAAACACAGACATTTGATTTTAAAGAACCTATTTTTTCACCTGAGAGCTTTTAGATGAGAGGCGTTACATGTGTGGTCCAGAAGTTTCTGATAATAGCGTGAATGAATCTTAAAAACATAGCCCTAAATCACAGCAGTGATATCGGAGGACTTCACCAACAACAGATCGGAGAATCAAACAGGTCGAACACAGGAAATGCAATAATAACAAACACTTTGGAGACATGGGTCCATCGGGAGAGGACCAATGACCACAATGCCCTTTATTTATTGTCCCGGATCATCGCTGTTCGTAGTTCCTTAGAGACAAAGTGAGAAAACTTGGAGCCCCACATTAAGAGAAAGATCCGCTCCCACTGACGGTAAGGCTATAGATCCAGGGCTCAAGCTGTATAACAATGTTAGAACATGGTTAAAAGAGAGAGTCTGTCTCCTTAACATGTGCCCTTGTTTTGCAGGGGATGGCTGTGGTCACACTCTCCTTGGAGCAGAGTCTGGGACCCTGGCCTCTCAGAACTATCCACACACTTATCCCAACAACATTTTCTGTAAGTGGAGGCTGCGTGTGGCTGAAGGACGGACACTGAGGCTGCTGTTCGGGGACTTTGACATCGAGGCCAGTCCCGGCTGCAGCAACGGCTCCCTTGTGGTCATGGATCAAAGCGGGTACACCACTTTAGGTAAGAACGTGTACAGGTGACAGGCTCAGGCAAAATGTTCTTTTGGAGTTTTTAACCACGTTACACTCTTCCCTCGTCAAAAACCGGCGCTAGCATCATCCACACTGACATCCGGAACTTATAATTTAAACACATCCCCCCCTCTCCTTCTGTCTTAGGCCCCGTTTAGACGGAGACGCCGCAAAGCAATAAGCAAAAACAACCAGACTCCTTTTTTGAAGTGCACAGCGTCTACACCACGACGGAAAACAATGTAGTTCTAGCGCCCGTCCAGTATTGGGCAGTGGACAACACAACACACACGACCCCCAGCCCCCCCAGCAGTATATTCACTTCCTCAAGCTAGAGCTTTGCAAGGTTTCGTTTGGATGGACGAAGAAGAATTCTCCTCCGCGGTGCGCTCGAAACATACGTAGCAATAGTTGATCCGCCACCATTGTTGTTTACGTTTGTTCTCGGCTACTGCACATGTCCAAGTGTATGTACAGGGAAGTGGAGATCATAGCTGGCAGAGAATTCGCACCCAACAGTATCTGTTCTGTTCCAGTTTGGAGGCTATTTCTCAAAGCTTGCGTTTTCACCCCCCTGAAACACTGTCTTCATGTAACGAAATGCCAAACCAATACCCAACTCTACTGTTTAACTGTCGTAGCGTCTCCGTCTAAACACCACCTTAATCAGATGTGGCCACACTTTTTTTACTCTGGATTAACAAAACACACATTCACAGTTTTCTCTCCAACACAGTTAGTAGGTCTGATTTGCCAATAAGACAAGCACCTTGTGTGAATGGAAAAATATCTGACCATTGTAAAGCGCTTTGGGTGACCTTGGTCTGTAAAGTGCGCTATACAAATAAACATTACTTACTTACTTCCTTACTAAAGTTGCAGTTCTTACTTCTTTCAAGAGGGAATTTGCAAGTCTTGCAGTTTGTGTTGTATTCTGTTGCTTTATGGTGAAAGGCGCATTTCATTGATTTATTATAGCAAAATGTATTTGCTGGACTTGGATGTGCATCTGTATATAAACCACACTAGGTTAAATAACTAGTTTCTTCCATGTGGGAATTCATTGATCCATTTTGACATTAAACCGGCGTCCTATCACTACTCAAACTTAATAGAGTCAAAATATTAAGTCCATGAACTCTGCCACATTGCTATAGAGGCCACACGGTTCCAAGAAATTGTAAAAAGAAGTGGCTTACTACGGTAATTGTTTCTTAAAAATACATTTTTGCTTGTCTTTGTTAGCAAAACTTGATTGTCTTACATACATCTAACGTAACCTAATACGTTTTTGGGTCATAAGTCTGTCTACATTCTGGTTTATACCTTGTTGGTAGAAGCCCAGTCCAAAATTGGTTCTGGTTTGGCATTTATCCACACAAAAAAGTAGGACGTGGCACAGCGGTTAGAGCTTATGCTTCACAGCAGGAGGGTCCTGGGTTTGATTCTTCCTCCAGTCCTTTCTGTGAGGAGTTTGAAAAATGTACAATAGTGTGAATGAGAGTGTGTTTATGAGTGCGAGTTTAGCACAAGGCTACAATCAAATAAATACAAATAATGTAAAACAATTAGGAATTTTAACTGAATAGATATTGTGTTGGATAAATTTCCCGGTTAATGTTCAAACTGGTGATTTGTTTTACAGTTATCTGGCCATTAAGTGGCCATCCAAAACATTTGGTCCTTGTGGATAATGGCCTCTTTTTCTGATTTTTAACATCCTAGCCATCTCTTACTCCATTAATGTTTAATGTTTACCATATCATTCCCACATGGTAACATTAAATGTCAACATAAATATTCATAAGATCATGTTTAAGGACCAAAAGTGGCAGAAATAATGTGTGATATAGTGCTTCAAGCACACTCTCATCATTCCATTGCATTGACACATAAATAACCGGCCATTTCGCAACAGTCTGCTTTTCTTTCAACCAGGTGTATCATTCGTGTCCCGGGGTTGTGGGGATGTGATGGTGAACACACACCCAAATATTGTTTCAAGGGAAAGTATTGTCTGTTGACTTTGTGAATCTTTCCTTTAACGTTTGATGTGTTTTTCATTCAGGATACATAACATGTGTCTGTATGCTGGATAGTATGATGAAATAAGTCAGAGTACAACATGCGATTGGCCTTTAATTTAACACTTTTGTTTTAAAAGGTGGAAAATGTCATAGTGGTACATCACACTATTACAGGACTGAGACAGAACACAGTTCAAGTTAGAAAACCGCAGCTTTCTCCCCTTGTGGGCAAAAAAATCACCCTTGTATCAGAGATTCAGAAAAGTGCATTTGATGAACAAAGTTAAAAAGTGGAGCAGTGGTGATCCATTCTAAAAGCTACAAAGTGTGATGACAAGTGAAAACCATTATTATTTGTTGTACAGCTGTGAAAAAATGGCTTGTCCTGTTTACTTAAAAAGCCCCCTATGGACAGGTGTTGAAAATTAGCACTTGTGCTATAACACTTTAAACAATGCATCTGGTTCGCCCAATGTTCATTGCTATGTCCATATTAAATAAATAAATAAATGAAATGAAATGAAAACTTCCAGGTCCAGTTTGTGGGAGGCTGGACTTGTCCCAGAGGAATGTGACGCTGAGCAGTAATGAGGTGGTGATAACGTTCATGTCTGGAACTCACCGCTCAGGACGAGGATTTCTGCTTTCCTACGCAACAGACCTGCATCCACGTAAGAACTCTCTATATTTACAGTATCGTGGTGTAAAGGAATGCGAGCTGTGTCTTTAGTGTTTGGAGCTGCTCCGATCCACCTTCCCTCCTCACGATTGTCTTGCTGAAGCTTGTTTGTGCTGAGCGCCTCCTTCTCTGAATGGATCCAGGCCTCAGGCTTTAGTCTGGATATTTTCTCTCGCTCCCCCACTTCATTCAGTCCACCACATGAACTGCCTGCTAACTAGTGCTCCAGACTTAATCAACTACCACAGGGGAAAGCAGGACTGATTAGGGGGGCACTGATACAACTTTTTCATTTCAAATGCCAATCTTCAGGCACCAATCTGAGACTTACCCTCAAATAGTCTTATTACATCAAGTGAGAGACCCAATCAGGATACCGGCTTAACTGATCAAACCAATACCCTAAATGTCCAATAAAAGTACCAATATCTGATACCATATCGACTGTGATGAATAGGTCACCTTTTACCTTATAGGTTTTTATTGGAATTTGAAACTTGAAAGTCTTATCTTTATTGTTTTTCTGGCTGGGACAGTGCATGTTCATGCACTTCTCCAGAGTGTAGCCTTGGGCTAATCCCACAGTCTCACTCACAAACACACACTCACCCTGAGCTATTTGACATGTTTTTAGTGGTAGGAGAAACACAGGGAGAACATGCAAACTAGTTTGGAGTTGGTCTCCCTGGCCCGGGGATTAAACCCAGGACTTACTTGTAGTGAAGCATGACACCACCCTCATTCTTGGGAGGGTTTGGAGGATTTTAAGTAGGGCTAGACAAGCTTGGAAAGAAAAAATATCAATTTTTTTCACCTTATATTGATGCTTATTTTTGAATTATATTTTAATTGAAATTCCAAACATAACCTGGGGTTGTATATTGAATATATTAAGTTATTTGAAGAGTGGTAAAGACTGCTGCTGTCACTGGCTCAGTTCTCTCTCCTCTTCAGCCTCTCAGCCAATGAACAGTGTCTATTTGAAGCCACATATCAACTATTGGGATTGAGCAATAATTTGACCTTTACATTTTTCGTACAAAAGAAACACATTAGTTAGTAGAAGAAACGCTGATAGAAGTAGTAGTAATTTGTCATTCCAAGAAGTCAAAATGTATTTTCCCCCTACTTTTTCTGCTACTCTTTCATGTAATCACAAAGTATAATCTGTTGGCTTACATGTATGAGTAAGAAACCCCATGTGCGTGATCTGTTCTGCAACACTGGACACTTGTTTACGTCTCAGTCTGAGGTCATGGGCCTTACGCAGCGTGGATCACAGTTTCCTGTTTGGCCTGTTGTTTATGAGATCTGTCTGCGTCTGGAGCTCATGGGAGAGCTGTGATCACCGTGTCCTGACCTCCAAACAAAGGGCTTCAGACTGACCACAACCACTGCTCATGTCCCAATATAGCGTAGGGCAGTGACTGGGACGGGGATGAACTCATCTCTCTGTGAGCGTTAGGGATATATGTAGCCATTTCAAATATTACAGTTACGATCATTGCTTGAAAAAACACCTTCAACATTTATTTGTGAATATGTTGTTGTTGTTGTTTCATAAATAATACATGTTTAAGTAAGAAGTAAATGCTGTTTTAAATGGTTCATAAATAGCACGTTGTGTGTGTGTCAAAGTAAGCATTTATTTTGTCCACTAAAAGTAAAATTCCATGAACAAATAAGACCATAACACACTGCCTTTATATTTGTTAGAAAACATGTGATTAAATAGGTGTTTGATATTATGGGATACTAACAAGGACTAAACCAGGTCCTATATTTCCTGGTTCACTATTTGATGCGTTGGGCTTAGATCAGATTGTCCTCTCTTTGTCCCTTTTATTTTTGAAAAGCTGATCCAAAGAGCTACATAGAACCAGGAACAAGTTACATGGATTTTTTGTGGTTTGAAAGTTACGTCCCCCATCCAATAAACTTAAATACTGGATTACATTTTAGTCTTTTTAAATCAGATTTCTAAAAACAAAAAATAAGTTTTATTCAGAAGTCTTTATTATATTGTGTAATCTTATATTATTATATTTCTTTTGTTTTTTGTTTGGTTTTGAAATCTGTTGTTGGCAAATTGACAATTGTGTAAAGTCTTCCGAGATTACTGTTGTCGTGAATAGCCATATAAATAAAATTGAATTGAATTGAAAAACTAGCTAATACTATTCTACAGGCATATGTGCTAGACTGTCAATTAAATAATTATCACGAGTGGATGTGATCAACTTCAAACTTTGTTCTTGATTTGAACACAACAGCTTTGAGACACAAATGAGTTGATTTTCTTCTAAACTTGTAACGATTGTAATTGTCCCGTATTTGTATGTTTTCTCTCCCAGAGCTGGTTTCCTGTTTACAGCGAGGATCCCATTTTAGTCCAGTGCATTTGAGGTAAGTGACAAAGACTGGACACGAGAGTGGACAGAGCTGGATCATAGACGGAAAAATTAAAGAATCTTTATTTGGTCAATGCAAAACACCAAAAATAGATTAAAAAAGAATACGCTGCATCAACAACCAGCATCATCAAAACTTCCCTAACCTCTGGATCTGTACCTTCCCCACTCAAACTAGCTTCCATCACAGCCCTCCTGAAAAAACCCGGTCTTAACCCTGACTACCTGCACAACTTTCAACCCATCTCCAATCTCCCGTTAATGTAAAAAAATCCTGGAACGCGCCATCATTACCCAAATCCACCAACATCTCCACTCCTCCCATCTCTTCGAATCATTCAAAATCCGGATTCTGTTCACAGCACAGAAACAGCACTTCTTAAAGTCACCCTCGACTTCTCCGCTGCATTTGACACAATAGACCATGCCATCCTCATCCACCGTCTGCAATCATTTGGCATTGCCGGCACAGCACTGCTCTGGTTCGCCTCACTTCCCCCGTCACCCACGGTGACCCCCAAGGTTCCGTGCTCGGCCGTGCTCCCACGGTCAGATCATCCGCCATCATGGACTCTATTTCCACTGTTATGCCGACGACACTCAACTTTACATCTCCACCAAAGCCATCACCCCGGTCATCCTCTCCACCATCACTAATTGTATCTCTGACATAATTTGGATTGACAATAACTTTCTTAAAACAAAACTCCTCATCATCGGCCCCAAATCTCTACTGCCCTCTGTCCAGAACTTTACCCTTCTCATTGACAGTCACAATGTCACCCCCTCACCCTCTGTAAGCTTCCCCGTTAAAAATGGCATCCAATACAAGCTTCTTCTCCTCACCTGCAAGTCCCTCGATAACCTGGCCCCGCCCTAACTCACTGAGCTCCTGCAAAACACCAACCCACCCCCCGCCTTTGCTCAACCGACTACAACATTCCCATCACCCGCTAGGCCTTGGGAGACAGAGCCTTTGCCATTGCCGCTGTAACCCTCTGGAACTCACTCCCACTGCCCATTAGTAACTCTCAATACCAAACTTTAAATCAGTACTTCCAACCCATGTTCTAACAAGCTTTTCCGTAAACCCCCCTTTTTTAAATTCCCCCTATAAAGTGTCTTTGAGTGTCCAAAAAAGTGCTATACAAGTTTGATGTTATATTATTATTATTATTATTATTATTATTAACCATTCAAAATAAATCATGTTCAACAGGAGCAAAAATGATACTTATTTAGCCCCCTCCACTTTTTTATGGGGGAAGAAGTGGGCCGAGTGCTGACGTCAGCCATAGTGTTTGCCTTTTCACAGAAGAAGCTAATTAGAGCTACAGACCAGTATGCACTCCTATAAAGGCTCAGATATAGTTCTACTATTTACCATCAGTATTTTTTTCACTCTCTTTTTCATGAATCAATTCCTCATTATGCTCAGAACAACATGCTAAAAGTCTAATTTCCATCATTTCAACATGCACGCTAATATGACCAGACCCCTTCACAAAACAAATAGATAGATCCCCCGCAGGATAAATTCCGGCGTCCAGTAGCAGTAGAAGCACACCCATACATACAAACAAAACAAATAAATATATCATTCCTAAAGTAGCTAACAATAGTAGTAAAATTCAGGTCACAGCAGCAGAGATGGTGAAGCCGCTGGTGATTTTCTCTGCTGCTCTGCATTCTCTGGTCGAGAGTGAAATGCTGAATGCTTTATTAGCATTTAAAAAGAAATACATTAGAAAGTAGAAATAAAAATGTGTTTTTATTGCATTTTTCTTTTGAATATAATTTTTTTTTGGGCATATTTGATTAGTGCTGCCACATAGGAAGTTTCCTCATCATGTATGTCTCCTCTTGTGCTCAGTGGAGCTGCGTACTGTCCGGCCGGCTGTAAAAACATTAGCGGAGACGTGTGGGGCGGCTGGGAGCAGGGCTACAGAGATGTGAGTCCGGAGGTTCATATAATCACAGTATCACTTGTTATTTGTAATATAAGGATGATATGATACAATCTCCTGCTGCAGACCTCGGTGCTGTGCAAAGCTGCGGTTCACGCTGGCCTCACCTCGGACTCTGTGGGAGGAACTGTGACCGTGACCCGAGGGAGGAGTCTCACACTGTATGAATCCACGTTTGCCAATGGAGTCCTGTCAAAAATGTAAATCAGGTCTTATTCTGCAAGCTGCCATTGCAGAAAATAACCTTCTAATTATATTATATTTATTTTTGTCTTTGAATAGGGGATCTTTGTCAGAAAATAAGTTCCTATTCAAACGAGGTAAGCTGATTACATTAGAATGTTGTTGTTTGTGTTTGAAGAAACTTTTTTGCTTAAAGTCTGTAATTTTTCATTAAATTACATTTACTTCTTTGATATGTACAATGAACACAGTGTCCATAATATTCATGTCTATGGTTTTCAAGCCGATTACCCAATCAGAGAGCAGAATGAGGCTCTCATTCAGGTGAAATGAAGGTGATATAGGCTATGTTTTTATTTTTTTTAAACACATAGCCATTCTTTCATTAGTAATCCGGAGCTAAATGTGTCACAGGCAGGAAGATTCAGGTAACATAAATGTGGTTGTAATGAAACACCAAGGTGTTTGGGGAAGAGTTTGTGTGTCCAAAAAAGTGCTATATAAAAAAACAATGCAATATTATAACATTACATAATAATAATTATATATATTATGTTTGTAAGCCAGTGTGAGGCACTAAGATGTCAGAATACTCAACGTTACAAATACTGTGGGGCATAAAAGTATTTAGTCAGCCACCAACTGTGCAAGATCTCCCACTTAGAAAGATGAGGAAGGCCTGTAATTTTCATCATCGGTAAACCTCAACTTTGTACCACACCATCGTGCAAATTAAATTTCGTACATGCAGGGAAATGATAATTGACTAGAGTTTACGGATAGCTAAGGCCAGGCTAACCTCAACTATGGGAGAAAGAATGAGAAAATTTTCACACACTGTTGCTGGTATTTTGGCCCATTCCTCCATGTGGCTAGGCCACACCAGGACCTTGAAATTCTTCTTACAAAGCCACTCCTTCGTTGCCCAGGCGGTGTTTTTGGGATCATTTGATCATTTTGATCAATTGATCAAAAACCCAGCCACGTTTCATCTTCAATGCCCTTGCTGATGGAATCAGGTTTACATTTGTAGAAAAACAGCCCCAAAGCATGATGTTTCCAACCCCATGCTTCACAGTAGGTATGATACAGGTACAGAATTCTTTCTCCTCCGAACACGACGAGGTGAGTTTTTACCAAAAAGTTCTATTTTAGTTTCATCTGATCATATGACATTCTCCCTCTTCTGGATCGTCCAAATGCTCTCTAGCAAACTTCAGACAGGCCTGGACATGTATAAGCTTAAGCAGGGGACACGTCTGGCACTGCAGGATTTGAGTCCCTTGCGGCGTAGTGTGTTACAGATGGTAGCCTTTGTTACTTTCCAGCGCTCTGCACTGTGTGATTTTCTGTTTTTTTTTTTCTCATTCTGTGTCTCATAGTTGAGGTATACCTATGAAGAAAATTAATAGCCTGCCTCATTTTAAGTGGGAGAACTTGCAAAAAATTGGTGGCTGACTAAATACTTTTTTGCACCATTATACTCTCTGCAATTAGCTGACATTTTGTGTAATATGTTACTTTTTATTATATCACATTTTGATAGATGCCATAAATGATTGAAGTTGAAACAACTTTGTTCCACTAGTGCAATTACCCTATTTTCCCGTTCAAATTTGAACTTGTTGCATTTTGGATCCTGAAGAGTACCTGACTTGTAAACCCAACCCACAGCTGTGTTTGTGTTGAGTTGTATCTGTATATATAACACTGTTCAATTGTATACCTGACAAGACTAATAATTTGACTGGCTAATTAACCGGAAAAAAAGAAAAATATGATACTGGTGTATAGATGTTGATTAATATTGGCCCAGTCAATAATTGATCAACCCCTAGACAACTTTATATGGGAGAAATATTGTGTTTCAAGTAGAATGACACAGCATTCTGCCACTAATGTCGCCCCTGATTCCTGCAAAAGATTGTAAATGTTGTCCCTGCTGTTTTTTCCTCTTTTTCACATTTTTTATACCATTGCCTCCTTCCAACTGTCTGTGTTGACAGAGTGCCACAGCGTGTTGCAGCTCTCCGGCTCAAACGCCTCCTCTGTGGACCCCAACCGCCCAGAGCTCAGAAAGTACTGGTCTTTCGCAGGCCCACATTCTCCTCAGGATGTCGTTTCCTGGACGTCTGCCTATAAAGATGCTTCTCCGTGGGTTGAGCTGGAGCTGAGGGACAGGAGCACCATAACCGGTCAGATAGAGTGCTAAAGTCTCTTCTATCATGTGCAATGCTTTGTCTTCACTTAAACAAGCTCTGTTTCTTTTAGACATAGTGACAACAGTTTCAAATGAAGACTATGTGCATTTTTACACTCTGCAGTTGAGCAAAGACAGGAAAACATGGAAGTGGTACAAAGATCCACTGAGCAAAGAGAAGAAGGTTTGTGAAAAACAAGCTGATTAAAACAACATGAGTAAAAAGGAGATACATAGGATTTGCATGATATTTCTCCTTTAAATTCTTCCCTGGACCGTGTGCAGGTGTTCCAGGCCTATGCGGACGGCCACCTGCGGGTTCTGAACAGTGTGGTGCCTTCAGTCGTGGCTCGCTATTTGAGGATCCAGGCGCTCAGCTGGAGGGGCAAGGCATCACTACAGGTGCAGGTGATGGGCTGTCCCGTTTCCAAGGTGACGCCAAGATCTCGGCCAAACGCAGGTGAATGTGTGCTGTGGACTTTTAACATCCATATTATCTGAATATTGGAGTTTGATACAGTATTTCCAACGTTTCTAATGTATTTTTCAGAGTCAACGTCTGTTAAAGTCCTCGACGCCACTGTGCCACCTTTGGTTAACTCCAACTCCACTGATGGGCCGGTTCTCGTGGAAACAAGGCTAAGTGCGTCATTTAACTATTGCTCTTATTTGTACTGCTCATTATAAAAGTAACAGATTACAGCAATATATTACTTTTTTTAAAACTAATTTTATAAGTTGGAAGTTTGTTTTGAGACTTTTACTGACACGTACCTGCGTTCCCCATTGTGAACACGACTCCAAACAATTCTCCAATCACCTGAAATATAAGTTTGTTTTATGAAAAGGCCTCGTGTGACAACAGCTGTGTAGTATTCCCAGAGGACGCTCATCCCAGTACTCATCGCAAATTGACAAAAGTATTGCTTTTTTGGAATGCATTACTATATACAATATGCTTTATAGCACATTTATTATAATTTAATAGTTTAGTCAATAGAACTGCACATCAGTACATCAAATTCAATAAGCAACACGTGTGTGTGTGTGTGTGTGTGTGTGTGTGTGTGTGTGTGTGTGTGTGTGTGTGTGTGTGTGTGTGTGTGTGTGTGTGTGTGTGTGTGTGTGTGTGTGTGTGTGTGTGTGTGTGTGTGTGTGTGTGTGTGTGTGTGTGTGTGTGTGTGTGTGTGTGTGTGTGTGTGTGTGTGTGTATGTATGTATGTATGTATGTATGTATGTATGTATGTATGTATGTATGTATGTATGTATGTATGTATGTATGTATGTATGTATGTATGTATGTATGTATGTATGTATGTATGTATGTTATACATACATACAATGCCATAAAGATATAAAATTTAAATTTTTTGTCATGAATCAACAACAAGTGGGACACAATCGTGAAGTGGAACAACATTTATTGGATAATTTAAACTTTTTTAACAAATAAAAAACTGAAAAGTGGGGCGTGCAATATTATTGGGCCCCTTTACTTTCAGTGCAGCAAACTCACTCCAGAAGTTCAGTGAGGATCTTTGAATTATCCAATGTTGTCCTAAATGACTGATGATGATAAATAGAATGCACCTGTGTGTAAACAAGTCTCCGTATAAATGCACCTGCTCTTTGATAGTCTCAGGGTTCTATTTAAAGCGCAGAGAGAACCATGAAGACAAAGGAACACACCAGGCAGGTCCGAGATACTGTTGTGGAGAAGTTTAAAGCCGGATTTGGATACAAAAAGATTTCCCAAGCTTTAAACATCTCACGGAGCACTGTGCAAGCAATTATATTGAAATGGAAGGAGTATCAGACCACTGCAAATCTTTATGTTTGAAGCCTGAAATGTGGCGAAATGTTGAAAGGTTCAAGGGGGCCGAATACCTTCGCAAGGCACTGTACATACATACATGAGCTGAAACACAAGACGCACTTTGACCTACATGACCTGTACATACTCAAAGAAGTGTAAAATGGTGACGAAATGTATCACATTTAATGTATATTTTCTGTACATGGCCCCAGATCAACCTTTTCTCAACAACAGTTTAATCTGGAGTTACTCTTAATTTACTCTCAGACACGTATACATTTCCACATGAGTTTAGATGAAAGCAAGTAAACAATTCACTTTGTACTGTTTCCAGTGAAAAACAAGTAGGTGGATTGCATCAGTAATCAGTGGTTAGCAGCTACATGTGTCACTGGCAGGAAGATTTTGGCAACAAAAGTGTGATTGTATTTGTAAAGACGTTACTAGACCACTTAGAGTAAATATTACATGCTGTCTCTTTAATCCCTGCGACTTTACTTCCCCACACAGTGCACAAAAACACATTGTAACGTGTTGAATCTGACTTTACAGTTTGGTGCCCTTGACATTCTGTTGTTGGTTAATTCCACACAGCAGTAAACCGCATTCTTTTCCCACATTTGTGCAAATATTGACTGTGTCTCTGCAGGCTCCAGCCAACCTGTGCTGGTGGCCGTGGGAGTGGTGCTGGGGCTGGTCATGTGTGGCAGCTGTCTGTTAGCCGGGGTCTGGTGGAAGCAAAGGTAACATTTCACATGAGAATGAAAAACATTTGCAACGGTCAATCGACTTTAGTCTATAATAATTCTTACCATTAAAAAGTTAGAATTCAAAGCCTTACAAAGTTGTCAAATTGGTGTTTAGGTGAAAAGGCATATTTTGTTTAATAAATAGATAATATATATACGTGAACAGTTACACATTTTTAAGAAAAATATGCTTGAAATTGTACACTATATTTAATCAATCTTATCAATTTACTCTATTTAAGTATGATGTGTTAAATATCACTTTTGCAGTTCTGTTTGGAGTGAAGAATACAGAACAGATGATATGATTGAGTTATATTATATTACTATTATAATATTACATGTCTATTAGTATACATTGCTGTGAAACTAATTTATTGATTTCTCTTTCATTTCAGGAAAAAGGCGTCTCTAATGAAGTACTCCTTACCCCCAAGTATGTCTTTTATAGTATCATGAAGTTTCTCTGTTTAGTCATGTGTCATGATGTGAGTGTTTCTTTCAGTGGAATGTCAGAAGCTTCAGATAAAGGCGCTGCAGTGTCCTCAGTCAGAGTTTATCTCGTATCCACTGGAGCGAAATGTGCACGACGCTCTTCCAAACCCTCCACTGAACGGTGAGTCTTATCCTAACTTATCCCACAGAGTCGGTCACATGGAAGGAATATCTCAGAGTAGAGCCGCTGCTTCTCCATGTTGAGAGCGGCTAACTGAGGTGGCTCCTGGATGCGTTTGGGGCATGTCCCACTGGGAGACCAGAGGGAAGACCCAGGACGGGCTGGAGGGACTATGTCTCTCAGCTGACCTGGGAACCCCTCAGAATTCCCCCGGATGAGCTGGAGGTTGTGTGGGTAAAGAGGGAAATCTGGGTGTCTCTGCTCAGACTGCTGCCCACGCGACCGGGCCCTGGGTAAAGAAGAAGGATTGGGATGGCTAGATGGGCTATAAACTAATCTTATCACAATGTGAACATTTCAATATCAGAGTGATGATTCAAGAAGGCTCTTTTTGGACAATATCCCTTCATTTTTGACAGAAAATAATAGGACGCAATAATGATTATACCACAAAGTTTCATCTTTCTAAAAATGCACCGAAAATGTCAAGGTATGATGGTATCCGGTTTTTGAAAATGTTAACAACATTAAATAATAACAGTGCAAGTTATAAGATTAAATCTGTTTCGTACAAAGTTGTGTCCAGGATGTTCCCAAAGCGCCTGGACTCCCTCCTCCCACGCCTCCCTCCTCCCACGCCTCCCCCCTCTCCAACCCAGCCTTCCCGCTCTCCCAGTGCCGCAGGCTTCAGTGGTCAGTGTGAGCAGCCCTCTCCAGGCCTGACAGCGTTCCCGGCAGGCTGTCCATTCTGCCCGGCTGGGTGAAGGGCTGAGGCGCAGCAGTATAAACATTCCTTTCTTTGGTCCAGGGAGCTCGTCTGAAAGAGCCCCTTTAACAGTACATACTCACAACCCCCCCCTCCTCACCCTCCCTCCCCCACTCGGGACAGCCCCAGTGATAAACAGGACATGGGGTCAGCACAGCAACAATCAAGGCCTGGCATTAAAGAGCTCGTAAAAATAGCTTATGGTCAGGAGCAGGTTGCACGCTTCACTGAAAGGCTTAATGAGCTTTTTTATATCCCTGTTATCTTTGTCCGTGCGGCGATGAAGGACGGTGTTTCTTCTTCACAAACACACTGGCAAGTTTTAGCTCCATCCTCGCTCGTGGGCTATACAGATTGGGATAGCAAGAACTTCGGGTAGAGATGGCCACAAACCATCGATCATAGAATATGTGGACTACCCGAGTGCTGACGTCATCCATCCGTGTTTGACTTATTGTGGAAAAATCTGAGCGAACTCAAACAGACTCCATGAGGATTAGAGCTACCTCAAACAGGCTGCATGGGTGGGAATCTGGAGGAAAATTCGAGGGTAGAAACGAGATAGCAACCAAAGAAGGTCTCCTGCGCTGTCTCCGCTCGGCTATTGGCTAGCCAAATCCAAATTCAGGGCCAGAGGACACCTGATTTATCAGTTGTTAGGGAACTGGATTTACAAAGATATGTTCAAAATATAAACAGCGGGTGAGCATTAAACCACAGATTAAGAGTAAGAGGAGTTTACTTTTCAATGTGAGTTAATTGGAACCAAACTTCACCATGAGCACTTCACAGAGCTAGCGTGTAGCATTGACCATTTCTATATACAACTTTTGGACATGGCATCTGTCTAAAGGCTCCTTTCTCAAACGTCATGTGGATTTGTGTTGTCAGGGACAGAGATGTTCTCTGCCTATTGGCGCCAAATTATTTATGTTGTGCTCTGAGTCAAATGGTTGTGAAGAGGCAGATAAGGAAACCTTTATTCTCCCACAGTGAGGACAAATTGTACGAGCAGAGAGTGTGCAGAAACCAAGAAGTACATCAGTGAAAATCAAAGAAGCTCCAAAATGTTTTGTTTATTGCTCACCACGGGAATGAGTGGTGTGGTGAGCAAAAATAAAACACAGTTTATCACAGCTATTACATTTTTCCCAAGGGCCGAGTGTTGTGCTCTGAGCTGGATAATCACCATTATGAACTTTTAACAGCAAAGTTATCAAACACAATATCTAAACAAGTTAAAATTATTGGTAATAGTTTTGTGGAAACTAAATTCCAAACTAGTGCAAGTTTTGGTCTGTGCTACTACCAACCAGAAATAAACTAGGACTCAGCCAGGCTCAAGAAATTAAATTAAGTCAAAAAAAAATTGAAATTAGTTTTTAAGTTTTAAGACAGACAAACCATACTAATTCAAGATTTGCTAACCAAATTCTCACTTCAAAATAAAAAAATGTTTTACTGGATTGAAAAATCTTTATACTTTTTAAACTACACAATTCAACAATGTACTGCCTAAATTGTTCACTTTTTGCAGTGAACATGGCCTGAGAGCCATATTAGATTGTTCAGGGGCCCTGATTTGGTCTGTTGTATAAGGCCTGGTTCGTCACATTACAGCCTCTGTTGTCTCACTGTGACATCTGCTATTAGAGAGGTCTCCCATCACAGCACTAACCAAACCCTGAACAAACTTTACAATATCACCCGTTAATGTGATTTCTTCTTTTTCTCTTTTTCAGACTATGCAGAACCAGTGAAAGTGGGCTCCACGTTTCGACCCCCGTCAGAACAGGCCTACACCTCTCCTTTCGCCCAGAATCTTTACGACCGCCCGAGCCACATGCCCGAGTACGCCGAGCCTCTCCCTCCAGAGCCAGAGTACGCCACCCCGTTCGGAGATCAGGTCCAGGAATCTTACAAGGCCCCAGTGCCCTGTCCCGGCACCACCCCCACGGCTCACTACGACTGTCCCTCACACCACACCCTGTCCAACGGCTACTGCACGCCGGTCATCCGCACGGTCGGCGACGAGAGCTACGCACAACCCAAGCCCTGTGACGCCCGGCTGCAGAAGCACACGTACGAGCAGCCTTTGTGAAGCGCGGAGAAAGGACTTGATTGAACTGTGGGACAATGAGCTCAAGCCCTGGGCAGCAGCTCAGGGAGAAACAATAGAGCTGATACTGCAGGCACTTTGGACAGAAGCTATGCACTTTTGGACGTCTGCTGCAGAAAATTACACTGAAATCAATAAGTGCTTGAATTATGGAAGATTTCACTTGATTTGAGTATGTTTTGACGGATGTGAAGGGGACATACAGGAGGTAACATTCTGACAATTAGAATATCGCTCAAAAGTCCCATTTACTTCTGTAATTCACCTTACAATGTGAAAATAATATAATATAGATAATATGATACACTTATTACACACAAAGTCTATCAAGCCTTTTTTGTTATAATGTTGATAATTGGCTCACATCTTGTAAACACCCCAAATTAAACTCATCTCAGAAAATTAGAATATTTTTGAAAGCTATAATCAACAACATAACAAACAGAGGCTTGGCATGTCATGTTGCTCGTAATGAGTCTAGATGATATTGGTTTCGTTTTGTAAGTTGAATTGCTGAATTGCAGTTTGAAGAATATTCTAAGTTTCACCTGTATTATGCAAAATGTGTTTTAACCATGTTACGACACCTATTCCTCTTGGACTGGTCTGAACTTGTTTTAACTCCATCCACACTTTTATACAGGAACTTCGGGCAAATTGGTGCAGCACGTCACCCCACTCCTCCTGCCTAAATGCTCCGTTTTCAAACTTGCTACACTACGACGATTCCTCAGACTATGACATGGACATACAGAGCCTTATAAATCCAAACTATTGCCTTCAGAGGATCTCTCCAGTCAAATGTCTTTTTATGTAGATTGTGCCATGTTTGGTGTATTATTTTTCTTTTTCTAAGCAGACTGTAATTTGACTTTTTAATACATGTAATGCAAAAGAAAATGGTCAAGTTAGGGTTTAAAGCTGGGGTACGTGATTCATAGAAATATGTGTGTGCCTTATAGGAGGTTGTGTGAGAAAGAAAAAGTGACGGAAAAACGTCAAACCAATAACAGTTTGGACTTTGGTTGAAAAAAAAACTGGCTGATTAGAGCACAAACGTCAAACCAGGACTCTATTGGTTGGGAATTCTGGCAGGCAAAATTCGACGAGTTTGTAGCAACGACCCATTAGCAACCAAAGGAGTTGCCCTGGGCTGTCCCCGCTTGGCTATTGGCTAGCCAAATCCAAATATCAAATCATGGATATAATTAGAAAACAAATTCTTTTCTGCATACTTAGCCCTGTGAGTCGCTATTTGACACTTTGAGCTGAGAGCTTGTCCTGTCTGAGAAAGCCGACAGTCAGTTAAAAAAAACTTTTTTAGAGAGCTTGGAGCGAGTTAGATGGATTTTATGATTCACTTTCAATAATTTGTTAGGTATCCCAGCTTTAAGGGAAAAAATGGTCCCAAAATGATTATTAATACACACACGTATATTTTTTTAAGATTTGCCAATGGAATAAGCAGCCGTAGTCCTGACTTAATTTTCAGCAGCATCTTTATTTCATTCAATTGAGAGAAATGTAACCTTTGGTAAAACAATACAATTCAAGCCTGTTCCATTGGCAACGTCATTAAGATTTTTTTTTCTCACTTCAAGATAAAAGTTTTTAATTTAAACATTAAATTAATAATTCTTTATAGTGAGGACACGTACAAGCCATTATGAATTATCTCCCCACAGAAGAACAAGGTTTTTTTTATTGATACATCATTTATTATTGTGAACCATTTATTTCCACATGCACTTTTTGTACAAAGACTTTGAACTGATTGTTACTTTCTGATCGCTGTTGTGGTTTCACACAGTGTCACAATATTCTCCACAGCGTGAAACATCAATTCTGAACTGTACATTTTTGTGGAGCATGACAAGTCCAGTTTCGTCCAGTAGATGGCACACTAACATTGTCAATAGTGTTTCTGAAAAAAGGAGTGCAACGCTAAAGCTCATGTTGCTTACAGCGAGACATAGAATTACAAAGAGTATTATATATGGTGATAACATTGCAATACATTTTATAAATACAAACATATTTAACAATATACTCTGAGTCTGTATTTACAGCCAACTGGGAGGCTGCCAGTTCCCAACGTTACAAGTCTGTCTTATCTTCTTGATGTGAAGGTAGTTAGGGGCAGGGCTGGACTGGGACAAAAAAACGGCCCGGGCAATTTTGCCTTCATGGCGGCCCAGGCATGTTTTTTCACGTTTTTTACAGTTTGTTTATACCAGGCGTCTGCAACTCAAAAGGTTCAAAGAGCCAAAAACAATATCTGTCTGGAGCCGCAAAAAAAAAACAGCCTTGTATAAGGCTTATATGAAGGTAACACAGGCTGCAGCTGTATTAGCTACATTAGCTTAATATCTAAATGACAAAGTAAAGGCTACAAATGCATAATAAGCATTCATGATTATCAAATGTGTATTTTCACTGCAGCGTGTCCTGGAGAGAATGACGCACCACGTGACGACTCTGGTTTAACTTTAACTTCCATTTTTTGTCTTTAGCAATTGTAGAAATACAGTAAATAAATCTGCTTTTTGGCTCAGAGTTCACATCACAGGCTGAAGTTTGCTGGAGCTGAATGTCCTTAATGGCCTTTTCTTTCACCGTTTTTGCGAAGGTATTTGAAGTCTGAAAATAGGTGCTATGAATTTGCGATGAATGAATCCTTCACGTGATCACCATGAACGGTGTTTAGCGCATCATTGTTCCTCGTGTTGTAACAAAACTTCTCAATACAAACATGAAGCAGTCCTTCCTCATTGACTGAAAGCAAATGTTCATACTTATTCTTAGTACAGACTTATTATCGACTCTTTCTCCTTTTAGCTTTGGGATCCGTGCGCACACGCCGGTTTGTTTACAGCAGCAGCCGCCTAACGCGGGCCGCTTCACAGGATATGACGCACTACGTTGACAGAAATGTCGAAATTGAATATTACTTACGCACATTTTTGCAGCATTTAAAAACGTTAAGAATGTTTTTCATCCTACAGAAACCACATTCAAACTAGAAATAAAATATAGCCCTCCCACTCCATTTCAGACATTTTTTAAAAGACTCCAGCCGCAGGTTGCCGACCCCTGGTTTATACAGCATGGAAGAAAATACTAGAGGATCAGGATATGTGCAGTTTCAACAATTGAAATACAGTGCAATAGTCTACATTACAAGAGAGTAATAAACCTGTCTCAGAGTGAAGGAGGTGGACACAGACAACACTATTGTTTATTACAGGGATGAGAATTGGTCAAAAAAAGTCTGAAATTCATAATGCCAGCCATTGTCTGTCACTAAATCTGTTTGATTTGTTCACAACATTTTACTACATGGGCTCAAATATTAACTTTTAATGCAATGGAAAATTTAGGTACCTGAGCTTTAATTTAGTCGCTCTTCGAGAGGAGAGGGGAGACGCGGACTGTTTCCTGCAGCGGTGTATTTATTGGGTGCACAGATTACACAAAGAAATGCGTGGTCCTGTGCGCGTTTATGGTCTTGGCTGGGTATATGGTCACGTTGAGGCTACGCGCTCACCGTGTTGTGTTGTGAGCGGATCTCGTGGTTCCCGCGTCCAGCTCAGAGCCGCTGGATGCTTGAACCGCTCATTACAAAGCGGCCGCAGCTGTCTCGGAACACTGCGGCCGCTGAGGTGGCAGAATCCCGTTCGAGTACATACAGCAGTTGGCCGCGGACATGCGCGCCCCCCCTCAAACATTTTTCACAAACATGTTTTTTGTATGAAGCAGACAGACCGGCCCAAATATGGGCATCGGCCCTTCGGGCATTGCCCGGTATGCCCGATGGCCAGTCCAGCCCTGGTTAGGGGTGGGCGTTAAGGGGGTGTGGGTTAAAATGAGGCTCATCAGCATTTTGATTTTATCCTAACTCAAACTATCATTATAAAGCATTATGGCATTTGTAGCACTGTCAGATGTTACTTGAGCAATTCAAATTTTCACAAAGGAAGAAAAAGTGACACATTAGTTTAAAAACACCAAGATGTGTTTCTTCAGCAGATCTTGTCAAAGCGCCTCAAAGCCTCGAGCTGAAATGTTGAATCACCACAATGTCACAATTTTACCCCTGAAATGATCAATACATTTTCTTACACTTCATCCAGGGCCGGGTTCAAAGCAAGAGCTGGTTCTGTGTGACATTGCTTCTCAGTGCGAAGGAAAGAAAAGGTCCTCTCGGTCGATACCCAAGACGTATGCCCATTGGTGAGGGTGCATTGAGGAAGGTAAAGGTTGTGTCTTCTGCATTTGACCCATACTGCAATGCCACTCGGGCCTCTGTCAGGAGCAGTGTGACCCATCTTCAGACATTGCTGCTCTTGTTCAGGACCCGAGTTGAAGGGTTTTACCTATTGCACATCTTTTTAGTGGTAGGGGAAACCTATACAAACACAGGGAAAACACGCAAACTCCACCTACCCCGAGGACTCACGGCCTGTTTGCCTAGAAGCAAAAGTGCTAACCACACATGCCATATTATCGGAGTAGATTGAACCACAATAGAAATTCGATTGTTTTCCATATCGCCCAGCCCTAATTTTGTAAAGGAATAGGAAGCCCATCCATTACTCTCCCAGATCACAAACGGGTAATTCCAGTTTGACCGTCGCAGACATTTTCCCTATTCAACGCTCCATAAATTGTCATGGTACAGACTGGTTTTAGCATGTACCCAACAGTAACACCTTTAAAAATAACATATTAAAGAAATTTTTTCATAAGAGTAAATATTATAAGCAATTAAAGCACATCAAGTGAAGCCGCTTGTCCAAGAGGCTGGGGCTTCAGTATTGCGTGCTCCTTGCTCTCTTCTTCACCTGAACTTCTGTCTGAGAAGTAGTGAACCACACTTTGGTGTCTATTCCTGGAAAGAGCGTCTTTGAAATGCAGCCCACAATCTTCACACGTATAAACCAGTGGAACTCTGTTGGGGTCTGACAGCGCAACACCCACCTCCGGCTTTTTGCCTTTGTCTTCTCTTTGGGCCGAAACATTAGGAGGCATGATAATCTTATTCGGACTTGTATTAGAAGAGTTTTTCTGCAGACTAGGGGAAGGCACCGTTCTCGGCCTGCCCAAGTTCGACCCACGACTGGCCGATCCTTCATCTGGACTTTCGGGGATCAAACCGTGCACTGTCCTGTAGTGGAATCGAACCCCAGATCTGTTGGAGAAGCTTTTATCACATATTTTGCACACAAACGGACGCTCGCCTGTGTGAATTCGCGTGTGGATTTTTAGCGCACCGGACTGTGTGAAGCATTTCCCGCAGTGAGCACACCGGTACGGTTTCTCGCCGGTGTGCGTTCGCTGATGTGCGCGCACTCCGGCCAGGTGCGGAAAACCTCTGCCGCAAAACCCGCAGGAATACGGTCTCTCCCCGGTGTGAATTCTTCGATGTATTTTCAGTGCACCCGACTGGCTGAAACTCTTCCCGCACTCGGGGCAAGAGTAGGGCCTGGCTCCAGTGTGGACGTTCAGATGGATGCGTAGATTGCTGTGCGAGTTAAACGTGCGTCTGCATTCGGTGCAAAGAAACCCGTACGGTTTGTCGGCGTGCTCTGAGCGTTGGTGTTGCAGGAGATGGGACGGCCTCGAGAAAGAAGCTGTGCAGTGCATACAAGGGTGCGCAGTTAGAATCGGGGTCTTACTACTATTGTTTGATTTGGGCTCTTGCGCTTGCCGATGCTGGTGACAGGAATAGCAAGGACAAGCCATTTGAGATGTTTGCGAGTGATTTGGAAAGCCAAAATCTTGAGTTTGAGCAGATGGAGGGCTTCGTTGGCAGCACAAACAGGAAAACATAGACGCATGGGAAAAGGGTGGTCTGGAAATGGGTGCGCCAGGTTCGCCGTCGCTGTCTCTCGGCCTTTCGACCATGATTTGGTCACTGTTTCTGCTACTAGTATCCCCACAATTAGGCTCGGAAGTAGAACTAGATAAACATGAGTTGGCACTGCTGAGGTCTTTTGCGTCTTCTTGTGGTGATGAAGAGAGCCTTGGTTGTATTGTTTGGAACGAGGAAGCAGAGGATGGGCAGTTTGGGCAGGTGCAGGCGTGATGGAGATCTAAAGAAAGGAATAATAGGGTTTCATAAACCATTTGGAATAATTGTAGTCCATCCACATAATTGAACTTAATTGCAGGATGGGTTCTCAAAAATGCGTATAACATTTCACAGTAGCCCAGATAAGTCTCTTAAAATATCAATGTTTGCAAGTTAATTATAATCATACCCTTTTCGAGTATTATTCCTCAAGTTTGAAAAAAATGCTCTATATTTAGAAAAAATCAACACTAACATCTTACCTTACTTGCCTGTAAAAATAACCACATGAACTTAAGACGGGAAAATGAACTATTTTGAACTGACCCAAGTTATTACAGTTCAGTTTAAGTCGGCTTGTTGTGTGTTGGTTTGTAAAGCTGTGTTGGATTTAGTTGATACAAATAAGATGCTTTTCCACACAACTCTGTCATATTGCATTAAATATAATTACATTGTTAGACTTTTTCCACAAAATCCAACATGACCGTGTTATGTGGAAAAGGTTGCTTAGCTTTACTCAGCTTTATTTCTTGTGCTGGAGTACCTAATGGTTTTGGTTTCATAAAAGCATTGTGTTCTTCCCAACAGAGAGAGAGTTAATGAATAAATCTGACAATTGTAACATGCTGTTTTTTATCTTGTTAGAAAATAAAGAGATGTTCGAAAGATAAGGCCAAAAATACATGCATGTGAAAACTTGCATGTGAATGAATCAACCTGTTTTGAGAGTGAAGGAACTAGTTACAGTGATTTATTTTACATTGTATATTTTGTGTGGCTTAAAAGTTAGGTCCTCCAATTTTAAGACAACTATCTACTGGGGACAGAATTGAAGGCAAGGCGGAAGCACCTCCTTCCGTTCATACATGCGAGCCATTTGTATGAATCAAATGAGTGCATCACTGGCTACCCTGGTTCAGTGGGTCCTTTTGAAACCAGTAAGATTTCAAAAGGCTTTAGGACAGACTACAAAGATACCATAGGAATAGTCCGTCACCTCTTGTCTTCTTCTCATTCCCGGGCTCCACACTGGTCTCCGTCTGTGACCCGGTTTTGCAGACTTCAGACCTTGGTTCGAAAAGGACTCCTTTAAACTTCTGCCCCTCTCTCGCCGCTACCCCCCATGTCATGTTCACCACGTCCAGAGGACTTTTGCGGACGTCTAGGGCACTTCCTGCGCTCATGAGCTCACCAATGAACTGATTCATCTCCATCCAAGAGCATCGGCCAAGTCCATGCTGCAAATTAAATAGAAGTAGAAGTAGTTTATTTTCTTTGGCCATTATGAACCTTTAAATCTTAGGTCATATGTTTTTCATAGATCCTTGCAATTGAATTTAAGACCAAAAGGGGTTTAGGCTGAATACTGCCTAACCCCCTTTAGTCCAAAGATTTCACTTAAAACTACGATGGCAACATGTAAGCACAAAACTAAATTGCATGGTAGCCCAGCAGGTGTTTCACAGCAAGAAGTTCCTGGGTTTGATTCCACCTGCAGGCCTTTCTGTGTACAGTAGGTTGTAGGTTTCAGTGTAGGTTTCCTCTGGGTGCTCCAGTTTCCCCTACCATTAAAAACATGTACAATAGGTCTGAATGTAATGAGTGAGAGAACGAATGGTGTTGATCAGAGAGTGGAGAGAATGGAAAAATATATGAACTCTGATCATTATAAAGCGCTTTGAGTGACCTTGGTATGTAAAAGCGCTATATAAACAAATATTACTCACTATATAAATAATTACTTTAACAATAAACAAATTAGTCATGTAACTTTTCTTCTTGTGATCTTCATTCAGGCATCCTATACTTCTCCATTATTAGTTTTGGAGCCCTTAGGTTTTAAAGGTAGACCATGTCATTGATCGACTCCTTCTACCGATAAACGCCTCCATTACTCTTCACCATTGTTTTTTGTAGCAGATCAGTTCCTCTGAGGTCTACATTCTCTGCTTTGAAACATCTCATGTAAGCAGTAAGGAAGCATGGGATTGTGAGCCTTGAACATTGTAACTGTAAACATCAACTAGATCATGCATTCAATATTTAGTCTAACAGAATAATTATTAAGTTATTCTGCACGGCTGATCACTCTAACAGCTTTGTTTTGTAATAAGTTGCTAAGTTATATATTACATTTATAGATGCTCCCCATATTTCCACGCAGTAGCTAAGGTTTGAAAGGATGAAGCAATTGTATAGAGTAGAGTATAATGCATTTTGATTCCCAGACTTATTACACAGTATTGGAAAAAAGTTTATAGAAATTAGTCTTTAGTGCAGCTAGGGCCTTTCTGAGTGGAGTTTGCATGTTCTCCCTGTGTCTGCGTAGGTTTCCTCCGGGTGGTCCAGTTTCCCCTACCACTAAAAATATGTACAATAGGTCTGGCATGTGCCTCCTGTACTGGCACCCCCACTCCCAAAAATCACAATTGTAAACCGCTTTGAGACTCCGATGTGCAGTGAAAAGGCGGTATATAAATAAAGATTACTTACTTACTTACTAATATTGATTCCCAAAAACATGGCTACATGCACCCTTACAATTACCTCTCCATTTTTTTTATCAACATTATGCATTATGTGTTACTTTAGAACGTTAAATAGTTTAATAAGAAGCTAATATATTGATAGTATGAATCAATGGGGAGACATGTACAAAAACCTAAGACATAATTTAATACCATGGATGGAAAGTATGTTAGGGGTGAACCAATCATATCCACATTGAAAAGCGATTGGGAAATTCAAAAAGAAAAACATATTTTTAAAATCTTGAATATTTGCAAATATAATCATTATTTGAATTCAACAATTTCACAGATATTGTCGACAAATGCAAATGATGTGTTTTATATCCTAGAGCCTTCATGTTAAGCCAGGAGAGTTATTGATGTATATTAGTCTGTCCAGACCTGTTTTGATGAGAGGAACTATGTTGTAACGTAATAAAATAACAAAACAGACGACTTTTCACAATGTCCTTTGAGTGGGCGTGTGCGCAGCCGTGCATAGTTACTTACAGCTAGTATTTCAGATGTAATTTCGTGCATTGCGACTGATTCATTAAAATTTGCCTTTACAGAGCAGCGGGTCCCTTTATCACTTGGATAGCATACAATACAAGCTAGGCAGTTAGCTAGCACATTATTTCAGATATTGGCCTCAAATATGAAATTATTGTACTTACAGAGTCGTGCCTGTCTTTGTCCATGTTAGCATCGAACAAGACCCACGTAGTCTCCGTGTGTCAGAAAATATTATTGAACTGAAATCAGTGTAAATATGCGGTGTGTTTGTGGCATGATTTTAATCTGCGTTTATGTTACAGCTCGGCTCCAGATGTTGAAAATGCACTTCCGGATGTATGCAACCACGTGACCTGAGTTTTTAAGTAACGGGGGGCTGAGTGGCTAGAACTCTCGCTTCTCAGCAAGGTCCACGGTTCGAATCCCGGTCAGAGCCTTTCTGAGTGGAGTTTGCATGTTGTCCTCGTGTCTGCTTAGGTTTCCTCTGGGTACTCCGGTTTCCCCTACCACTAAAAATTACCAGTTACTTATGTAACTTAAGTTCTACGAATAGGTGCGTAGTCCCTTAGGACAGTGGTTCCCAAAGTGAGAGGCATCTGGCTGCAGACTCCCCCCCCCCCCTCGCAGACCTCCCTGTTCAGCCCCTGTCACGTGACCTCCTTCAGGAGCCCCTGTCACGTAACCTTTGCCATGAGCTACTGTCACTTCACTCCCTGGGACTTGAAAACGTTTTTCTTCATAAAGTTATAAAGCTTATATTTAACATATTGTATATATTTTGTAACAAACAAAAATAGTGACGTTTGTTCCACAAATTGTGACCAGGTATTATGTATATGAGCGTTTTCATCTGGGCATTTGGGATGCCAAAGAACAATTCTGTTGCCATTTGTTTACAAGAGCGCCACCTACATGTCACCCATAGTATAGAACATGAAAACACGTCGAAAAGACAATATATATGGAGATACCATGGCGAGGCTTTATTATAGTCAAGAGCTGCAACTTCCATTCATCTATATTATTCTCGCAACAGCAATAAGCTAGACCTATAGGTCTACTCACATTTTTGATTTTCCTACCGTTCTGTAACCTGTGATACAATACTGAACATTCCCCGTTTGTGGTGAATAAATTATCTCAATGATAAAGCCGTTCAACTATTTATTATGCATTCACAATAAAACACCCCTTTTATCAACACATTCAACAGAAAAGAAAAGTTGCAAGAGAATTTCCATTAAAAAAAATAAAAAATAAAAAATGTAGCTTATTATTAGCCCTTAAATATTGATTTAGCATTTAATTTGATTCAAAAGGACTACTTGTTAAATTGTGTTAGGAGAATATAATATATTTAAATTACGTTCGTAATTTTGTCCAGTCATTGACAGCGTCAATCAAAATCAAGTTACGCAGCTTACGTCACGCAGCGACAAAGCGTGTCCTGCTGTTGTTTGCTAAAACTAAAGGTGTTTGGAGGCTTCAAACAAATAATACCTGCTTTAATATGAAACGTGGTTAATATCCACAACAGAAAAACCCGAAGGGGGAGAAAAGTCACATGTGAGGTCAGGCTGATGGTGCAAAGAGAGGGAGAGAGGGCAGCGGAGAGAGAGAGGGCAGCGGAGGGAGAGAGGGCAGCGGTAGAACAGCGCGGTAAAGAGGCCCGGCTTCCCGGAGTCAAAGGTAAACAGGTCCGCACATTAAAAGCGGGTGGCTGCTTTATGCTGTTACTTACAGTAACTTTGGAAAGAGAAGCCGCGGGGGATGAACCGCATGAAGTAACAGCAGAAAGCGGCCGCCCGCTTTTGATGTGTGGACCTCTTTACCGCTGACTTCGAAATCCGGGCCACTTTACCGCGGTCAGAGAACAGTGAGGGCGAGCCGCAAGAAATGCGCTCCACTTCTGCTAAGACGGGAGCCCACTAAGCCCATCACTGTGTCGCTATACGTGAGTAAAAATACACAAGCCTCCTTTTTTGGGCTGGACAGTGCAGCTCAGTAGTGGCGTGAGTCTCTGCGTTACTCCGTATCAAGGAAATACATGCTCATTGACGGGAAGGACTGTTGAGGTGGGGGGTCGCGGGGGAGCAGCGCATTTATGATGGGGGTCGCGGGCTAAAAACTTTGGGAACCCCTGCCTTAGGACTTCGCTAGTGGGATATCACGTGACCCCAGGTCACACGCCAGAGAGATCAAATATATATATATATATATACTCCAATCACTAGCGACCCTCCTCTATAAAAGCCCCTGCACAAGTCCGCGCCCCCTCTTGAACTCTGCCAAGTCGGGCTGGCCTGATGGGCTCGTAGCTAAGGGACTACGCACCTATTCCTAGAACTTAAGTTACATAGGTAACTATTAATTCTACGTCATGGTGCTATGTCTCTTAGGACTTTGCTAGTGGGACACAACGCGGAGGCCGTAGGAACATGTACTCCCAGCAGGCCAGCGAAGAGTGATTGGAGCCCCGCCCGAGCAAGACTCTCACACAGTGAGAAGACTCAGGGCAGAAGAAAACCAATTGCGTGTTACGGGGCCGCTCCTCCCAAGGACACCCCCAAGTAACACCGACCGAAAGTCACCCGTAGTCCCAGGACGCCTCTCCCAAGAGCTCCTGACGTGGACTACCTAACTGACCGAGAAAGCACACACACACCGCACCTGCAGGACGCCTCTCCCAAGAGCTCCTGAACCAGGGCGGACAAAACCAAACCGTAGACCCCCTCAGATGAGGAAACTCACGGTTTCAACTCAATCCGCTGCACCAAGCACGGAATGGGCCACCGACCGGTCCGACACATCCAAAAGGTAAGACCGGACGAAAGAGGAGGACGAAGCCCAAGAAGCCGCGTGGCAAACGTCCTCGACCGAAGCCCCCCTGAGGAGGGCCGTAGAGGCCGCCACCCCACGCGTGGAGTGCGACCTGAAACTCACCGGGGGGGCCAGGCCCTGAGCCTGATACGCCAACCGCACAGCCGCGGCGGCCCAGTGCGCCAGCCGCTGAGACAACAGCGGGGCGCCCCTGTTCTTGGGGCCCAGACACACAAACAGCTGATCAACCGACCTGGAAGATGTCATAGCCAGGTAACGCCTAAGCATTCTGACAGGACACAGAAGGTGCCGCCGCTCCTCCTCCGGCGAGGCATGCGGCGGCGGATGGAAAGCCCTAATCCTGATCACTCTCGACCTGAAGGCCGAAGTGATGACCTTAGGGAGAAAAGCCGGATTGGGCCACAACTCCACCAGACCGTCACCCCCTCCAAAGGACAGGCAAGACGCATGGACGGAGAGCACACACAATTCGCCCGCCCTCTTGGCAGACGCCAGCGCCAGTAAGAGAGCAGTCTTAAAAGCCACACACTCGGGACTCGCCTCCGACACCGACTCAAAAGGCGGGCCCGACAGACCCCTGAGGACCACCCTGAGGTCCCAAACCGGGGGCGTTCTTTGAAGCGGGGGCCTCCTCCTGCGGGCCCCCCGCAAAAAGCGTTTGAAATGCCGGACGGCCTTTATTAGAAAAAGTTTTGCCACCCCGGCCTCCTCTACACGGGCAAGTCCTACAGTTTCCTCTTCTCCGCTTCCCTGATGTTAGCTAGCCCAAGCCAGAGGTGCCTGGCCCCGACTTGGGCTGCAGCCATGGTGCGGCCCCCATCCACGGCAAACGCCTGGCTCATGCGCAGGAGAGCCGCGGAGGTGGTCCTCGCCTCTGTCAGGAGGTCTCCGCTGAGAGCCTGGCCAGTGGTGAGCGGCCTATCCAGGGCCCCCGTGGTAAAGGCCATGTTGTTAGCCAGAGCGACGACCTGAGCCGCGTTGGCATAACACCTGTCCAGCATAGCCAAAGACATCCTGTCTCGCTCGGAGGGAAAGAGAGGTCTGGCGCCGGGCCACACGGATGCGGAGGGCAGCAGAGCCATGCGGACTGAGTCCTCGATGTCCGGGACACCACCGGCCCAGGACCAGTCCTGCACGCTGCAATACATACCGTACCCCAGAGCAGGCCTCTTGGCTGCTAGGGGCTTTGGCCACTCACGTGTCGCGTAATGGAGGATCAGGTCCATCCGCGGGCACAACGTGGGTTGTTTTCTCCTCCTCCTTCGAGTGGTGGCGCCCACCGAGGTGAAGTCCTCCACCACCTGGTCTGGCTGCGGTGGTAGAGGAGCATTAGAGAGTAGAGACGGGGCATGTGATCTAGTGGGAACCGGTCCGGCTCCGGGTTTTGCAACACCACCTCGTCCAGGGTGAGGAGAGAGCCGTCCTCCAAAGCTTCTCCAACCTCGCAGTCTCCCCATTCCGCGGGCACGGGAGGAAGGTCGAGTGGGGCCCAGTTGATCTCAGACTCCTCGTCCTGAGGAGTCTGAACGGGGCGCTGTAGCGGCGAAGAACGCGCGCCTGCGTTCGCTCTCCTCTCTGGGGAGAGCGAGACACCGCATGGCCCGAGCCCAGGCACATGAAGCAGCGGGCATGCTGGTCCGTGCGCTGGAGCCTGACCCGACAAGTCGAGCAGCGACGACGTCCGACGCCGGAGGGCGAAGGGGAACTCGGACGAACAAAATAGGTAAAACAATACAAAGAAATGGGGCTGGGAGCAGATGTAACCGGCTGAAGAAGCGTCATCCAAGGAGCCATCTGCACCAGGAGCAGAGAGCCGGCTGCAGCCACAGGGAACGACACAGGACCCAGAGGAGAGAGGGGCCCCAGACCCCACCAGGCCCAGGACTCAGACCCCATAGGACCCAGAGGAGAGAGGAGGCCCCAGACCCCCACCGGATCCAAGAGCCAGACCCCCGAAGCCACAGCAGACCCCAGCTCTCAGTGCAGAGGGCTCCTCCAGAGGAAACACTGGGGACACTAAAACAATACAATAGAAAGTAGAACAATAAAATGTGACAATAAAAAGAAAAATGGCAGCTGCCTAATATTGATAATAACAATAGTAAATGGGTAGATACAATAAATAATTAAAAATAGTAAATAATAAAAATAAATAAAAATATAATGTGTCTAAAAACATAAATAGATGTCCCACTAGCGAAGTCCTAAGGGACGGAGCACCATGACGTAGAACATGTACAATAGGTCTGGCAAGCGCTCCTGTACTGGCGACCCCGCTCCCAGCTCTCTGTGGAGTGAGAAACAAATGCCTAAAAATAACAATTGTAAACCGCTTTGTAACTCTGGTCTGTGAAAGGCAGTATATAAACAAAGATTACTTAATTACTTACTCTGCCACTGTAACTTCCCTTTAATATAGTATTAAGTATACTCCTAAATTTCAAAACAGAGGTAATAATTTTCCATGTATGTGCATTCTGTTTGATAAAACCACACCATCGTACACATTTTTTTTTAATAGGAAAATAATAATTGACTGGAGTTAAGGCCAGGGTAAAAATGCAGAGTAATCAGTATACAGTAAAACCACTATTTTGTACATTTACTGAAGAAAGGGGAACTTATACAAATATTGACATGCATGTTTTAACATTTATATTCATCATGAAGATAGAACAACAGCTTTTGGGTTAATATCTTACAAAGGAATATACCATATAAGAATAAACTATTAAATTAGCACACCGGTTAATAGTTTACAGTGAACATGACAGTTAATGTCAGAGTGACGTGCAGTGATTGGACTGAAAAGTAGAAAACAGAGATGTACTATGAAAGAAGTTCTTCAGGCAGGCACTTTCATCACCAGCGGAGCATCCTGGTAATTTACCAGGTAACAGGCCACATGAAACAGTTTGTTTATGCCTCCACAGATTGATGCTGGAAGAATTTGGCAAAAAAGTTTGTTTTCCTTGACCCTTTGGGCGCATCTTTCGAAATGGATATTGAGGCAAGCAATAGACATTGTGTTTTTTTCAGAGAAGGCAAGACGATGCACTTTGCAGGAGGTGACATGGTCAATCAGAAAACCCTTGTGAACCATTATGACCATCTCCTGCTGAAGAAGACTGGTGATGCCTGACAGTTTGAAGATCTCCCCCTCACTCATGGATCCAGGGAACAAAGATGAGACAAACGTGACAGCCCCGTGGGGGGCCATGCCGACCACTGCCTTGAGTGTGGAGTGAGACTTCGAAAAATTGGATGGGGCCTCGCAGTAGATCTCTATGCAGTGGAGTAGCACTTGAGTGTCGGGGAAAGCCTCAAACACTGGTGGAAGCAGAGCCCTCACATCGTCTTGTGCCATCCACAGAGGTGTGCTTCCCAGCAGCTGATACAGGAGGTGTGTCCAGACAGTGAGGACCCTGTTTACAGCTGCTTGGCTCACACCAAACCTTTTAGAAAGATCGTCAGGGTGAAGGCCAACAGAAAGGTACATAAGGAACATGAAAAGTTCATCAATATGAGGAAGTTTCTGGAAAAAAAAAGAAAAAATGTTTTTACCAAAAAATAATTCTATAAATTTATGAAATGTTGGGGAAAAAAAATCATCAAAACCCATGAAGAATTAATAAATAAACAGCAATCAATATGTCAGTTGTTACTTTTAATTGGTCTGGCTTAAATATATTGTGCAAAATGCTGAAAATCTCTCTGAAGGATGACAAAACATAATCCTAGTTGATATCCTCAAACTCCCAATGGCGTAAATATTAGACTGAATGACTGACGCCGGCGATCAGGATCAATGAACCCATATTTTCACACAAAAAAAACCTTCAGGGGGTGTATTTGTATTATTCTGTCAATAATGTAACTAGATTTATATCAACAAGCAATTCTGTGTGACACAGATTGTAGTTTATCTTCTAGTCGTTTTTTGGTCAGTACATTTACAATATTTTGTAAATGAATTTCAAACGCGTGCAATAATATCCCAACATAGTAAACATAGAATCAATTCATACCGTGGATAAGTTTGCTGCAGAGGTTAGACTGTAGGTTTCCTGGATAAGCCTTGTTTCAGTAGAGTTAATGAATCTCCAAAAATTCTGCAAATGTCGGTACGAAGAAAATCTGTGGATGTAATAAGGTAAGGCAAGTTGATTTAGGACTATACAAAATATGTTATTCAGGGGAGACGGTTGTCTGAAACTGAGGGAGCATTATTGTAACCTCCAGAAATAACACATGGACCAAATGACACAATTTCGGAGGTAATCACACATAGATTCAGGATTTAGAAAATGACTGCTTCTTGACCTTGGCAGAGGTCTGCCATCTAAGAGGATTTGTGTAGTTAATCTAAGTGTAAAACTAACCTGGTAAAAAAGTGGATATCCTCATCTGAGCCAGCGAAGCGCTGAAGATAGAAGTGGCTGTACAGCAGGCTGGCCTTCATCCTCTTGAGCTCAGTCTGTAGCTCTGCAGCAGCCAGTGTTGAGGACTGTCTAACACAGTAGTTATGGTCAGGGGAAGGTCTAGGAGTGGACAAAGTGAAGTTATTCCAATGGCTCAAGACTGGCACAGACTTATTGATCTTTCACAAAGCCGAGTTGAGTCACCTTTAAGAGGTTTTTGATGCTGCTATGGTTGAACTTAACCTTAATTAAGACATTAAGACAGTCTGCAGACGTCAGTGGTTTTCCACTTGATGTTTTAGTTATCTGAACGTCAGAGCAACATTGGCGTCATAGCTAATGCTGATTTGAAATCACATGCAGGCTGCAAAACTTTGTGTCTTTTTACCAAAAATAAAATCAGCTGTAACACAATCCCAGACCTCTGCATCTTTTGTCATTTTCTTCAAGTGGAAGTGGAAGATGCGAGCAATGTCTGAAATGCTGAACATCTAAAGTACAGAAGACTTTTTATGGTTGGTAAAAAGACTATTTCCATACAAACTCGTTTTACTCACAAACCAAGACTGAGGCTAATGGCTACAAAAACAGACACACGTGGGACGGAAGCACTGGAGTGTTTACTGGCTGTGACCACTAAAATACGATTACATTTACATTGTGGGATTCTGCCATTTTGGCATAGCTCGCGAATGTGAGCAAAACCACACTTATCTCTGGAGAGATGAAGTTGTGTTGCTCTGTTAAACCGATGCAGTTTAGAATTAATAAAAATAACGGCTACTACAATTAAACTCACACAGAGGCGGCAAACTTTTAAATATGGAGAAAATGATCGACGGCGTAGATCCTTATTTGAATGGCCCAGGTACATGGTCAAAACTAGGTTTTGGACAAATTCCCTCCACTCACCACTGGCGTCATATTTGCTTACTTCGTCTGTGGCTTATACTCATATTATACATATAAGTTGTTGAACTTGAAGCTCAACTTTCGAGCATTTATGGGCATTTTCAAGGCTAAAAACGGCAACACTCTGCTAACAAGTAGGCTACGTTCAAGTAGGCCAGAAGCTAGCTGTTGCCAAACCATCATTTGTGTTACACTTAGCCTAATATTGTTTCAGATGAAGATATAGTGTGATCATCCTTCGGTTGAGGATAAGTGAGGGGCTGGTGCTCTATGAATTGGGTGGCAGCAGATTACCACCCCCCAGCCCCGACCCAGAAATGGACAAATGGGGAGAAATGGATGAATGGCTTGTGTGAAGTGATCACAAACTTTAGGATCACACTATGAACACATTTAAAAAAAAAAAGTAATTACATACGCGTAAAATTTTTGGATGGGTGTTTTTACAGCCACTCGACGTCGTCTTCTTTTCTTTCTTCCATATCGCCCTGTTCGGGTGGGCTTGATCTCACTGTGACCCAAGTTGAGAGATGGTGCCCAATCAGGAAGTATTCCAGCCATTTCATATAATGGTTTCCCTGGAAACAAAGTTATAGTAACTATTAAGCATCAAAATACAGCTGGGAGTTATCTTAACAACGCTAGTAGCACATACATTTATGGATGTTAGTCTACGGTTAGTGGTTGTGTTTGCTTTAGTCACAGGTCATATAGTGGAAATTACTGGAGCACACTCTCTATGCGTAATGTTCTCAAAGTAATTGTTGTACAAGAAACTGTCACAGCTCAAGCCGTGTTTCTTCGTTAGATCCATCGTTTGACTTCTTCTCCTTTCCTCCCAGAGGGAAATGTGAAACGTAAATTCACCTATCTTCTCTCCTTTAGTGTTGTGAGAGGCGTTGGAGCACCCCGTAACACAGCAAAACAAGCCCATCGCTTTTTATGAAAATCGTTTTCAGCATACAAATAAACAATAAATAAAAACATTAACAATGCCAAAAACTAATTAAAAAGAAGCCGCAATTCCAAAACTTCCGTATTGCCAAGAACCCCAGAATGCACTGCTGCCAAACGTTTTCGGACGCAGCCGTCTCCATGGGTTGCAGCTAACATCACGCAGTGGCTAGAGAGGACGCCCAAATACCAAGAAAAGTTCCGGGAAAGGATTTTTGTCAGTATACTTTTTATCAACACTGTGATAGGGCGACAGTAGCTCAGTTGGTAGAGCATTGGCCTTCAGGTTGTGGGTTCAATTCCCACCTCAACACCTTCTCCACCAACTCCCACTGATGACTGCTGTTGTTGTGTCCTTGGGCAAGACACTTAACCCCACTTTGCCCAAAAGCCCCCGCTTGAAAGATCAAGGCTATGCTCACACTCAGAGAGCAGCCGTCCTCCTGTGGACTCACCACCTGCAGAGGGTCAGTGAGGGGCTGGTGCTATGAGACTTGGGTGGCATCTCTGACTGCCACCCCCCTGACCCAGAAATGGACTAAAGGGTAGAAAATGGATGGATGGATGTGATACAAGCAAACATACAGTGCCTTGCGGGCGGCACGGTGGCTGAGTGGATAGCACTCTCGCCTCTCAACAAGAAGGTCCTGGGTTCGAATCCCGGTTGGACCAGGGCCTTTCTGAGTGGAGTTTGCATGTTCTCCCCGTGTCTGCGTAGGTTTCCTCCGGGTGCTCCGGTTTCCCCTACCACTAAAAATATGTACAATAGGTCTGGCATGTGCCTCCTGTACTGGCAACCCCACTCCCAAAAATAACAATTGTAAACCGCTTTGAGACTCCGATGTGCAGTGAAAAGGCGGTATATATAAATATAGATTACTAAATATAGATTACTTACTTGCGAAAGTATTCGGCCCCCTTGAACCTTTCGCCACATTTCAGGCTTCAAACATAAAGATATAAAAATTGACTTTTTTGTCAAGAATCAACAACAAGTGGGACACAATTGTGAAGTGGAACAAAATTTATTGGATAATTTAAACTTTTTTTACAAATAAAAAACTGAAAAGTGGGGCGTGCAATATTATTCGGCCCCCTTGCGCTAATATTTTGTAGCGCCACCTTTTGCTGCAATTACAGCTGCAAGTCGCTTGGGGTATGTCTATCAGTTTTGCACATCGAGAGACTGGAATTCTTGCCCATTCTTCCTTGCAAAACAGCTGGAGCTCAGTGAGGTTGGATGGAGAGCGTTTGTGAACAGCAGTCTTCAGCTCTTTCCACAGATTCTCGATTGGATTCAGGTCTGGACTTTGACTTGGCCATTCTAACACCTGGATACGTCTATTTGAGCACCATTCCATTGTAGATTTGGCTTTATGTTTTGGATCATTGTCCTGTTGGAAGATAAATCTCCGTCCCAGTCTCAGGTCTTTTGCAGACTCCAACAGGTTTTCTTCCAGAATGGTCCTGTATTTGGCTCCATCCATCTTCCCATCAATTTTAGCCATCTTCCCTGTCCCTGCTGAAGAAAAGCAGGCCCAAACCACGATGCTGCCACCACCATGTTTGACAGTGGGGATGGTGTGTTCAGGGTGATGAGCTGTGTTGCTTTTACGCCAAACATATCGTTTTGCATTGTGGCCAAAAAGTTTGATTTTGGTTTCATCTGACCAGAGCACCTTCTTCCACATGTTTGGTGTGTCTCCCAGGTGGCTTGTGGCAAACTTTAAACGAGACTTTTTATGGATATCTTTGAGAAATGGCTTTCTTCTTGCCACTCTTCCATAAAGGCCAGATTTGTGCAGTGCACGACTGATTGTTGTCCTATGGACAGACTCTCCCACCTCAGCTGTAGTTATCTGCAGTTCATCCAGAGTGATCATGGGCCTCTTGACTGCATCTCTGATCAGTCTTCTTGTTTGAGATGAAAGTTTGGAGGGACGGCCGGGTCTTGGTAGATTTGCAGTGGTCTGATACGCCTTCCATTTCAATATAATTGCTTGCACAGTCCTCCTTGAGATGTTTAAAGCTTGGGAAATTTTTTTGTATCCAAATCCGGCTTTAAACTTCTCCACAACAGTATCTCGGACCTGCCTGGTGTGTTCCTTTGTCTTCATGGTTCTCTCTGCGCTTTAAACAGAACCCTGAGACTATCAAAGAGCAGGTGCATTTATACGGAGACTTGATTACACACAGGTGCATTCTATTTATCATCATCAGTCATTTAGGACAACATTGGATCATTCAAAGATCCTCACTGAACTTCTGGAGTGAGTTTGCTGCACTGAAAGTAAAGGGGCCGAATAATATTGCACGCCCCAGTTTTCAGTTTTTTATTTGTTAAAAAAGTTTAAAATTATCCAATAAATTTTGTTCCACTTCACGATTGTGTCCCACTTGTTGTTGATTGATGACAAATACTTTCGCAATGCACTGTACATGTTGTCCTCCCAGCCATACAGTCAAGCGTTTCCACTAGGGGTGCGTATCTTCTCCTTCTCAATACTTGATCACCAATTCGATACAGTAACTGTTCACTGAGGCCCCCTGCCGATACGATGCAATATGATATACCCCTGTCATACAATTTACTAGGGCTGGGCGATATATTGTGATATAGTTTTCAGCCATAAGTAATTCATATCAGTCGATATATATTGGTTGTTTTTTTGTTTTTTATTAACCAAAATAAATACATTTGGTCGTGTCGGCTAACACACAGTCACAGGGGAGTGAGGCTGAAGGCATATGTTCACAAGCAGTCTCCCCCATAGTTAGTCCTGGTTTAGTCCTGGTTTAATCCTGGTTTAGTCCTGGTTTAGCTCCTGTTGTAGCTGTTTGAGTGTCTTGTGTCCGTGTGACGGCTCCGTGCAGCTCTCCGACAGTCACACATGCTTCCAGAGGAAAAAGTTAATCTCTTGCTTTCGCCGCATGCATCGAGTCTCTGTGTCTGCCTCTAACCCGCCGCACATTCTATCCCGCGCACAAACGTGCATAACTATTGACACAACACTGAAACACGATCTGTAGATCCATGGACGCTACATATGGTACGGTTGTTGTTTATGCATTTGCCAGAATGTTTTGCGGGTTATGCTTGGCTGTGATAGGTCAAGAAGCCCCCTGCCTATATCCCCCAGAATGCCGCATGCCTCTGACTCGGCTTGACCTCCAGTGTTTTCTTTCTGTTTTTTTCTAACGAAGTGAAGTTGAACTATCGAACATTCTATCGACCTTGTTTTCTATTGATATCGAACAGGTGTCTATCGCGATATATATCGTTATTGTTTTATCGCCCAGCCCTACAATTTAGCCCAGTCAACGATACGATTCACTCCTATTCTTGTTACGACGCAGTTAAAAACTATTTGATATGATAAAATATGGGCATACAAAAGGGTTTGTTTGATTAGTAAAATTCATGTCACTATAATTCCAGGCTGTTAACAGTGTAGTTTTGACACTTTCCAAATAGTGTGCAATGCTTTTGACCTCATTCTTAGCTCAGCTTTTCAGCCAATGTAAGTAAGTAATCTTTATTTATATACCGCCTTTCACAGACCAGAGTCACAAAGCGGTTTACAATTGTTATTATTTTTTTTTTGGGCACTTGTCCTCTCACTCCACACAGAGATGGGAGCAGGGTCGCCGAACAGGAGGCGCATGCCAGACCTATTGTACATATTTTTAGTGGTAGGGGAAACCGGAGCACCCGGAGGAAACCTACGCAGACACGGGGAGAACATGCAAACTCCACTCAGAAAGGCCCTGGTCCGACTGGGATTCGAACCCAGGACCTTCTTGCTGAGAGGCGAGAGTACTATCCACTCAGCCACCGTGCCGCCCAGTTTGAGGTAACGTGTGCTGTTGTCTGATTTGTTCACAATCATTTACACAAAAGATAAGTTAGGTCAAAAGCCTCCTTAAAAGTATTGGGTTCTTCTATACCAGACAATATAAGGTTTTGTGATGTCATTATCTTGACATGTTGCAACCATAGACTGTATATATTAACGGACAGAGTCTCTGCAGTTCATAGGAGTTGGCCATGAAAAGTGCTTTCATGGAGCAATCCAAGATGGCCGCGAGTGGTCCCGGCCACAAGAAAATTGTGAAAAAACGCATCTGCGCATGCGTCAGCCAGCGCAGCTCCATTCATTTGAACGAGACTTCAAAAATTCCCCGCGAGTAAACTAGAGTTGACCAAAAAAAATCACCCCCCTCAGCATTGACACACATGTGGAACGGAGCTTTGGGCCAAGAGCCAACCTTTGGTCCATCCTGTAAAGACGTTTTTGAGAGGTCTGCTAACGCTATACGTTAGCATTGGCTAATTCTTCTTCTGGGTCCACCCCCATCGGCCCGGGGTGGTATTGCAAGCATGTCACCAAGCAAGCAGGCCACTTTTGAGCTGGGACCCTCCCCCACTGGTTGCAACGGATACTTCCGTCTTCCTCAAAAGCGTCTCGCAACGTCACACATGACATGCCTTTATCAGCTGCTGTTCCCAGGCATGTGTGGCGTCGCAAGACGCTTCTGAGGAAGACTGAAGTATCAGTCAAAACATGTCAAGATAGCATCACAAAACCTTGTATTGTCTGGTATAGAAGAACCCAATACTTTTAATTCTACTAAGAAGCCAAGATGAATCTTCCTAAACTATCAAAAGCCTCCTTAGTTCAGTCCTGACTCCCGAAGGCCCAGTCCTGGTTTAGATTGTTCTTAACTTGAGTAAAATGCATCACTCTTGCTGCCATTTTAAAATTGAAATGAGGGGATTGAAACGCATCGCAGTTCATCCTGCAGGTATTTTCCGCCAAACTCACAAAGAGGACTCTTGAGCAGCGCTGATCGCTGTGAATATGGGGTCTTTTTTGATGCTTTAAAAAAGACCAAAACAGAGCTGAAAGACTCCCGTCTATTGCATGGACCGCATGTCTCTGCTCTTTTGCAAACGGCAACCGCTGAGAGGAGGGGCGGAGACAAAAGACTGGGTCCAGGCTCCTGAACAATACAATAATTTATAGATCCAATGCAAGAATCTAACCGACACAGAGAAATTGCATCCTGAATCTGCCCATTTTGTTTAACAATGCAAGCTGGAATGTGTTGGTGCAGACGAGTGCTTGACTTGAACCACCGGTGTGAATCGGTGAATCTCTCCATCCATAGTTTCCACAAGTGAGTACAACCACGGACCACACAGAATGTTCCAGAACCCTGTTTGCGGTTTGCTGCATCCATTCTTAAATGTTGAGAACATGGTATGATCCTCAACAATAAAATCTTCAGTCTGACCCATAGACTCCAACTATTTATGAACGTAGTGATCACTTTTCCCTCCTGTCAACTTTTTCCAAATGGCTAATTCTACTTCTGGGTCCACCCCCATCAGCCCGGGGTGGTATTGCAAGCATGTCAGCGCACGTCATTTTGGCCACTTTTGAGCCGAAACCCGCCCCCACTGGCTGAAACCAGAGCAAAGCGAGTGCAGCTGCAGCAGCGTGCGAGTGTTATACCAAACTTTAGATACTTTGCACAGAGACAGCAGAGAGAACAGGGTTTTCTCAGGGCCAGGGCTGTCATTGGGAGGTTCGAAGACAGATTAGATTTGCGGAGAACAAGCCTAGAAATCGCGTCGGGGCACCAGGCCGTGACCTCCAGCCTCTGCTAAAGTCCCCCCTAATAGTGCCCTAATAATGACGTCATAATATGCAAATTAGACGGGTACACTTATTCTATCCTTAAAATGTTTCTAATTTACAGAAAGTCTTTATCTCTTATCACTTTTAAGTAATCACTTTTAAGTTATAGCCTTTTGCAATGAAAATGTCAAAATCGAGCATTTGAGTATGCCCCCCCTAGGGCTGGACAATATGGCAAAAAAGTAAAATCTCGATTTTACTTCCTGCTTTGGACGATTTCGATCTTAAATCAATTTTCATTAGTCACCAAAGACAGACTTTGCCCTTGAAAATATTTGTTGATCTTTCCGCTCAATCGTCAAGTTTCAAAACTATTTTTAATTTGTTTCCCCCAATACGTATTACAAAAGTAATACGTATATTGCAAGTATAATTCATGTGCTGCTGGAACACAATATCTTTCATTCGATTTCACAATTTTCACATTTTTAACAATTTTCCAGCGGCTGTGCGCCGCTTTGACCACATGGTTAGCGCCCAGCCGTAACGTTGCATTTACCAAAGACCATTCTTTACTTGTTGTGTGCGTGTCTGTGCGTAACTTGTGCACGCTATGATTCTGCAAGAAACAGTCTGTGTCTCCCCTGTGTGGAAGACAAAGGGGAGACATAGGGAAGCCCTCAAGAAGTGCGACTAAACTCGACAAATTAAAGCTGGGATACATAACTTTTCCATTGCGTTAACAGCTCATGCTGCTTGTGCCCAAAAGTAAAATGCTGTGAACAAATCAAACAGATCTAATGACAGCCATTGGTTGACAGTGACACTATGCTTTGACTACGTTTACAGGGATGAGAATGGCACGGTGGCACGGTGGCTGAGTGGATAGCACTCTCGCCTCTCAGCAAGAAGGTCCTTGGTTCGAATCCCGGCCGGACAAGGGCCTTTCTGAGTGGAGTTTGCATGTTCTCCCCGTGTCTGCGTAGGTTTCCTCCGGGTACTCCGGTTTCCCCTACCACTAAAAATATGTACAATAGGTCTGGCATGCGCCTCCTGTTCGGCGACCCCGCTCCCATCTCTGTGTGGAGTGAGAGGACAAGTGCCCAAAAATAACAATTGTAAACCGCTTTGTGACTCTGGTCTGTGAAAGGCGGTATATAAATAAAGCTTACTTACTACTACTACTTACTAATGGGACAATTAAAAAAACGATAGTTTTGGTCTTTGCCCATCTCCCTCACTAGTGATGACATGTTTATAACTCTCTTCTAATGTAGACTATTGCACTTTATTTCAATTGTTGAAACTGCAGACATCCTGATCCTCTACACTGTAGAGTCTACAGTATGTGCAGTGTTTCCCACACATCGGCCAATCTGTGGCGGTGCGCCACAGATTGCGTTTCATTATTCCTTTTTAAAAACGTATTTATCTAAATATTTAACGCTATTTAATACAAGCAGCATATTCGTTCCACTGCATTTACTTTATCCTGCGCGGGTCTTGATTGTGCGGGAATGCACGCGTTGACAATTCTGTCTGAGCTGTGAACCGGTCTGACATCGTGGAAAGCGCGCAGCCTAATGTGGTCATAATGTTCCCAGGACCATTCTCTGCTGGATGATAGAGCCACCTGAAGTGCCCATGTCTCCCACGTATCTCCTGCTAAACACATGAAATTAAAGCTGGGGTATGTAAATTATCCCTCGCATCAACGGCTCATGTTGGTTGTCCCATTAGGAAAATTTTGTGAACGAACAGATTTAATGAAAGACATTGGCGGACATTATGTATTTTAGACTTTTTTGAAATGTCCCATTCTCATCCCTGTAACAAACAATAGTTTTGGTTCGTGAGGGCACGGGTCGGGCTGTTGAGGAGGCAAAAATCCCTGGGCAGTTTGTTGGTCCAGCCCTGGTATGACCTGCAGGCTGAAATGTTTAAGGCTTGAAAAATGCGTGTATGCGTAGGAAATGAGACTTGAACTTGACCGGGAGTTGCGGGTCCAGGGACTTGGACTTGACTTGGACTCCTGGGCTAGGGACTGGGACTTGACTTGGAAATTTGAATAGGGTGTGAGTTTTGTGTAGGGTGTTAAATGTAATAAAGTTTTGCGTAACCAATTGTTATTGAAGGAATTCTATGTCCCCATCTGGGGGCACACATTGGTTTCAAATCTGTGGGAAACACTGATGTGCTTCTGCATACCAACCTTAACCGTAAAAGAAACATGAAAATAAACATACCCAGGCCGTCAAGAAGCAAAATGCCCGGGCCGATTTCTGGTCCCAGTCCAGTCCTGGATTACAAGTATGTCAGCACAGGTGCTCACGGAGCCCACAAATCTGATCTGGAGTTGTGTAAGCAGCGCTAAGAGCTAACCGGAAGTCCAAAAACGAAAGTTACCGTTACGTTAGCTGAACCTCACTTAACGTAGTAACACAGACTTGCTTGACACAGTGTGTCAAGCAAGTCACGTCTTTACTTGGAGTCCTAACATGTGTGTAACCACAATACATGTCCGGGTGAAGCATAACATAGTTCCGCCTTACTCAACACCTCCCCTCTTTAGTCAGAACCTTCCCACATGCTTTTAAATTTCAAATCAATGTCAAAACTCACATTAGACATTTTTAAACCCTTGTAAACAGTTTTATTTTTTTTTTTTTGAACACTTTTGTAACATTCCTATTTTGAACAAAACAGTAAACATTCACTTGTACCATAGCACATTTCTACAAGTCTAAGCGCTTGGGAGGACGGGACACACGTCCTGAGGATATACGGGGCTGTGTCCTGTACAGTGTTTCCCACACATAGACTAATCTGTGGCGCACCGCCACAGATTAGAGACCGCCCGCCACAAATTGCGTTTCGTATTATTATATATATATTTTTTTTGTTACGCTATTTAAAACATGCATCGTCTAGTGCCGCCGCAGCGGTCAATTTGACAGCGGGGAGGGGGGTTTAAAATGTGGCGGCCCTTCGTAACTCTCACTCAAGCTACGCGTCTCTCCCACATACAGAGACCTACACACACACAGCCCCTCCCCTTCGTGCACACCGCGTGTCTCCGTCTCCATCAGCGATCATCGCTGTAAGCAGCTGTGTCTATTAATTTACCGCGGTAAAGTGGCCCGCATCTTTCAGCTCTATGAACATGCGGCCCGCATCGGGGAAAAGACGGTGCGCGTTTTGTTGAGAACTTATGGTAACAGCGGAACGTCCTTTCGGAGTCACCCATTTTTATCGAACAGAAAGCGCGCTGGGGTCAGGGAGACACGTTTTTGTGATTAAAACCTTATAGAGATGCCACCCGGCACACATAGCACCAGCCCCCTACGATTCCTCCGGCAGATTGTGAGTCCTCAGGAGGATAGCCACTCTATTGTTTACATGTATAAAGTACACAATTTGGTCCGCTAGTGCAATTTTCAAGTATTGTAACTATTTACTGGAATAAGGTGTGCGACTAATTTCACTTGACTCATGACCTCAACATTGCCCTCTACCACTGTACCAAAGACCAGAAACTTTTACTGTAGAAATATTGATTTAAAGCAGCCATTTTGGTCCAAAATAGCCTAAAAATTGTCAAAACATGTCACTTTTGATCTGCTGTAACTTATTACTGTAAAAAGGTGTGCGACTAATTTCACTGGATTCATGACCTCAACATTGTCCTCTACCACTGTACCCCACTCCCCCCCCCCCCCCCCCCCCCGCCGACGACCACCACACATTGCCTTCAAACCTGTGGGAAACACTGCTGTATGTTATCATTATGTGTGCTTTTATCATTACATGTGTATGTCTCCGCACTAATAAATTCACCTGTTGACTCTGCAGATGCTGGTAAACATAATGGTCTCACATGAGCACGATTACGCCTGATTTGTCCCTCGTCAGTGTTGATAATATATGACCTTGGTGTAGTTGCTTTGTGTACGACTGTCCCATCTTTGTTCTCTCTTGGGAGCCACACATTCTGACCGGTCTGCAGACAGGGTAATGGCCTGGTCCTGTAGCGCCGATCGTAGCGCTGTTGTTGGTTTGATTTGTTCCGTCTCTGATTGTCTCTAAAGTTTTTGATGTTTGGCCACCGTGGAGAGAGGGTGACTGGACGCTGTGGCAGTGTTGTTCTTAATTGTCTGCCCATCAGAAACTGTGCGGGAGAATAGCCGCACTCGAGAGGAGTAGCCCGGTATGCTAGAAGTGCTTTTGTCTTTTCACCTCCTCCTTTCCACAGTCCTTTTACAGTGGCTACCGCTCTTTCAGCTTCGCCATTTGCCTGTGGATACCGAGGGCTACTGGTAGTGTGAATGAACCCATACTCTGCAGCAAAGTCTTTAAATAAATCACTGCTGTATTGGGGCCCATTGTCCGATACTACCACCTCAGCAATTCCATGGCGACTAAATGTCTCCTTGATGGCTGCTATGACTGTAGCAGACGATGGAGCATTCAGTTTTGCCACTTCAATATACCTTGCGAAGTAGTCCACAATCAGAATGAAAGTCTCCATACCAGAGGGACGCTCTGGTATGGGTGTGGTAAGCAGTGGTTCCCTGTATTCCGCTCTGTGCTTGGAAGACGTATCACAGTTTTCCACTAACTGACAGATTTGTACTGATATTCCTGGCCACCAGACTGATTGACGGGCCCTAGCTCTACACTTGACTATGCCTTGGTGACCACTGTGAAGCTGATTCAAAATGTCTCTCCTCATCTTTGTTGGAATGAACAGTCTCTGTCCTCTAAGTAAGACAGAGTCATTTTGTTGTTCCTGCTGGATGCCTCGTAATCTGGGCTCTGTAGCTGGTATGCTCTGGACCACTGAATCTATGAACACTTGGACCTCAGTTTCATTTTTCAGTTCCTCCTGAGTGAATGTGTAATTCACTGGTGCTCTCGACAGGGTGTCTGCTGTTAAGTAAGTAAGTACCTTTATTAACTGCTTCCCTGGAACATGTACAATCTCGAATGTGAACTTCATTAGTCTCAAACGGAACCTCAGTACTCTCGGGGTTAGGGCTGGGCGATATATACGGTATAAGCGGTATGCGATATAAATTTGGCCCACGGTAGAGATTTTTGTTATACCGGCATATTGCGATAGGTCATTATGTCATCAAATTGCGCAGGCTCTGACGCCAACAGAGAGCATCAAAACAAACCGGCATTCAGCAGCATTAGCCTTGCACATTAGCCTAGCGCATGAGCCTAGCAGCATTAGCCTAGCACATTAGCTTTGCACATTAGCCTAGCACATTAGCCTAGCAGACACCACTGGAAACGGCAAACAACAGCACAGCATTCACACCGTGTTTCTGTCTCTGTATTGTTGTCACAGCAGCCCCAGCAGAGGTAAATACACACAGTAATCACAGTTTAAGAGTCTACCTTTAGGCCAATCGTGTAGGCTCGAAGCGCCAGTGTGAGCCAAAATAGATCCATGCGTGTGCCATGTCCGCAGCATCATCACATCAGAAGTTTGGGAAAGTTAGCGTCAGATTCGGACCTCCGCGGTCAATAGCTCACGAAAGCTACTTTGTTAAACAAAGTTAATTGTGCCAAAATGACCATTTACATCAATTGTTCAAATCCAATGTGCTTTTTTAATGCAGATAAATCCATTGAATCATCCAGTTCACTGCAAGTGCAGAGAAAACGCTCAGGAAGTGTCAACAAATGTCAAGACCAGCTTTGTAAACGAACAATAGCTTTTACTGAAGCCATGTACACGCACAAAACTCTCAGACACTATAAATAATGACCATATCTAACTGCTACAGGCTTTGATTTCAACATTTGAGTTTTTTATATTTTAAATGAATATATATGTCTTTCTTTTTTATTTGCTTTTACAGTAAATGGTCTTTACTGTAACATACATAAATAATGTATGTTACAGCATTTGTTTCACAACTATACATATATTTGTATATATATATATACAAATATATATACTAGATTATAATATATAAATAAGTAACAATCTTGACTATTTTATGCAAGAACCTGCTAGACCTACAATTCACTCACCAAATTATACCGCAATATATACCGTCTACCGTCTGTGTCCCAAATTATACCGCAATATGAATTTTAGGCCATATCGCCCACCCCTACTCGGGGGTAACTCATCCAATGCATTGGTACTCAGCAGAGGTACTAGAGGTTTATGGTCTGTCTCCAACTTGAAAGCAAGTCCATAGACATAGGTAATCTTTATTTATATATACCGCCTTTTCACTGCACATCGGAGTCTCAAAGCGGTTTACAAGTGTTATTTTTGGGAGCAGGGGTGCCAGTACAGGAGGCACATGCCAGACCTATTGTACATATTTTTAGTGGTAGGGGAAACCGGAGCACCCGGAGGAAACCTACGCAGACACGGGGAGAACATGCAAACTCCACTCAGAAAGGCCCTGGACCAACCGGGATTCGAACCCAGGACCTTCTTGCTGAGAGGCAAGAGTGCTATCCACTCAGCCACCGTGCCGCCCAATAGGGCGCTAACCTTTCACATGCCCATGTCACAGCCAGAACCTCTTTTTCTATTTGAGCGTAATGTTTTTCTGCTTCTGTCAAGCCTCTGGAAATGAACACTACTGGCCTCCATGTTACATCTTTCTGTGCCTGTGTAAGAACGGCACCAAGCCCATATGATGAGGCGTCGGCTGCCACACATGTCTCTGCCTCTATAGAATATGAAGCCAGGACACGTGGTGAACTTAGTTCAGTCTTAAGTTTTAGAAAAGCCTCCTTCTGTGGGGCTCCCCAGTGCCACTCATTCTTTTCACTGAGTAAATCTTTCAATGGTTTTGAGAAAGTTGCAAGATGTGGGAGAAACTTCCCTAGGTAGTTCGCCATGCCCATAATTCTCCTCACACCCTCTGCATCACTCGGTTCTGGCATTTCTATTATCGCCTTGACTTTGTTTGGATCTGGGGACACACCTTCTGCTGTGACACAGTGACCCACAAACATTATTTTGTCTTTTAGGAACTCACATTTATCATTTAGTGTGAGTCCTTCTGACCTGAGCCTCTTCAGCACCTTGTGGAGTCTCTCGTTGTGTTGCTGTGTGTTTTCTCCAAAGACCACAACGTCATCGGCGAGGCACACTACTCCCTCGCACCCCTCTAGCATCTGTGACATCCGACGCTGGAAGTGCTCAGGAGCCGATGAGATCCCAAATGGCAACCGGTTAAATGCATACCTGCCAAATGGGGTTATAAACGTTGTTAGTAGCTTGCTTTCTTCGGCCAATGGGATCTGCCAGAAACATGAGGTGGCATCAAGTTTAGTGAACACCTTTGCTCCGGACAGCATGGCCAAAGTGTGGTCCACTGCCGGAAGGATGTGTCTCTCCCGCCGCACCCACTTATTTAAATGAGTCATGTCCACACACAGTCTTATCTTGCCTGGTCGTGCTTTTGGCGCTACTACCAAGCCTGCGCACCAAGGTGTGGGCTGTGTAACTCTGGATATCACTCCCATGTCCTCCATACGTTCCAACTCACTCTTCACTTTATCTCGCAGGGGAAGGGGCACTCTGCGTGGGGTTGAGAGGGCGTATGGGACTGCTCCTGGGTCGAGCTCGATCTTGTAGGGCTCTTTGAGTTTTCCCAGTCCTGAAAACACTGTCGGGTACAACGTTTTAAGATCCACTGGTTCCACAAGCACTGCATTTACTCGTTTAATCAGCTCCAATGCTGTGATAGCAGGGAGGCCTAGCAACGCTTTGTACAGTCCTTTTACAACATACACATCCTGAGTAGTTGTCTTTTTGATGTGTGATTTTACCTGCTCTTTACATGGCAGCATCAAAGCGCCATGTTTCTGTGGAGAGTAAATACTGCACGGGATTTCTGTGACACTGGCTCCAGTGTCCAACTTGAAGACTGTTTCTTCTTCATTGAGATGTACAGTCTCACTCCACTCATCCGACACTTCACATATCATTTCGCCCAAAAATGCAAAATCCTCTTCATCACTACTCCTGCTATGGAATTCTGTGATATTGTGGACCCCCGCTGACCTGCATTTCTTTTCATAATGTCCTTTTTTGCACTCTGCGTCTCGAGCTGGGCACTCAGTCCTTGAATGTTTCTTTAATAGTCCACATCTACTGCACTCACTTGTCTTTGAGTCAGTTTTTTCCTTTTCAAATTTATAGGGCTTTTTGTTTCGTTTGTGTATTCCTTCAACTTGCAATGGTTGCTGTTCAACTCCTCTGAGGACTGGCTGCTGCTTCTTTATTGCCTCACTCTGTCTCACACGTATCATTGCCTTTCCCAGTGTTAAATCTGCGTCTAACTGGAGACTTTCTGACAGTTTAGCATCTCTTATGCCAACAACTATACGGTCCCGTATTAGCTGTTCTCGTAATGTCCCAAACTCACAGTGTTCTGCCAGCGTGTGCACCGCTGTTATAAAGGACTTCACTCTCTCTCCTGGCTCTTGGCTCCTCCGGTTAAAGCGCGCTCTTTCGAAAATGACGTTTCTTTTGCTAACACAGTGTGCCGTGAAAGCCGCTGATACTGCCTCGTATTGCTTCGACTGAGCTTCTGTCAGGGGCAAAACATTAAGGATGTCTCGAACCGCTTCAGCCACCTTGGCCACTCTGTGACTTTAGAGAAGTCAAACTTGCCTGGCGCCGCGAGCTGAGGCACGGCTGCTCCGCCGTCCCCGCTCCTTCCCTGCGCTGCCTCCTGCTCACTCATGTTGTCCTATTCCGGTTTCATTCTGACACCATGTTACGTTAGCTGAACCTCACTTAACGTAGTAACACAGACAACACGTGTCAAGCAAGTCACGTCTTTACTTGGAGTCCTAACATGTGTGTAACCACAATACATGTCCGGGTGAAGCATAACATAGTTCCGCCTTACTCAACGGTTACAACTGTAACTACGGTCCTATGAATCCTGGATGACCGCCAGAGCGCCCAGTCCCTCGGGGCCACAGTCTTCTTTCTAGGTGAAAAGGGGCTGGGCTCTCGTGTCACGTGACCTATATAGACTCACGGGGGTCACGAGGAGGTCACAAGTGACTTTGTTGTCATTTCGTTCTACGTCATGGTGCTACGTCCCTTAGGACTTCGCTAGTGGGATATCACTCGTGACCCCCAGGTCACACGCCAGAGAGATCAAAATAATTTGCTCCAATCACCAGCCACCTTCCTCTATAAATGCCCCTGCACAAGGCCGCACCCCCCTTTTTCACTCTGGCGCCGTTCGAGATCTACCACAGTACTTACTTCATTCTGAGATGTCTTCCTTGTTCGTCCGAGTTCCCTTCGCCCTCCGGCGTCGAACGTCGTCACTGGATCCAGACGGTGGAGGACTTCACCTCTGTGGGCGCCACCACTCGAGGGAGGAGGAGGATAAAACCCACGTTGTGCCCGCGGATGGACCCGTTCGTCCATTACGCGACACGTGAGTGGCCTAAGCCCCTAGCAGCCAAGAGGCCTGCTCTGGGGTACGACATATACTGCAGCGGGCAGGACTGGTCCTGGACCGGTGATCGAGGATTCAGTCCGCATGGCCCTGCAGCCCTCCGCATCCGTGTGGCCCGGCACCAGACCTCTCCTTCTCTCCGAGCGGGACAGGATGTCTTGCCGAGGCTGGATAGATATTATGCCAATGCGGCACAGGTCGTCACATTGGCTATCAACATGACTTTCATCACGGGGGCCCTGGATAGGGCGCTCTCCTCTGGCCAGGCGCTCAGTGGAGACCTCCTGTCACAGGCGAGGACCACCTCGGCGGCGTTCCTGCGCATGTGCCAGACGCTAGCCGTGGATGGTGGCCAGGACACCGAGGATTCAGTCCGCATGGCCCTGCAGCCCTCCGCATTTGTGTGGCCCGGCACCAGACCTCTCCTTCCCTCCGAGCGAGACAGGATGTCTTGGCGATGCCGGATAGATGTTATGCCATTGCAGCACAGGTCCTCGCATTGACTAACTACATGGCATTCATCACGGGGGCCCTGGATATGTTGCTCTCTTCTGACCAGGCGCTCAGTGGAGACCTCCTGTCACAGGCGAGGACCACCTCGGCGGCGACTCTGCGCATGTGCCAGACGCTAGCTGTGGATGGTGGCCGCTCCATGGCAGCAGCCCAAGTCAGCAGCCATGGCAGCAGCCCAAGTCGGGCCAGGCACCTTTGGCTTGGGCTGGCTAATATCAGGGAGGCGGAGAGGAGGCAGCTGCTGGACCTGCCCACCTCTCAGATGTCCCTCTTCGGCCCGGACATGCAGGCCTGGGTGGCGAGACTGGAGTCTGCAGCTAAAGACTCGGCTAGGCTAGCCCCGCACCTAGCACCGAGGCGCGAGGCCCACCAGCCATTACGGAGCCGGGACAGAGGCAGAGAGCGTTGGCCCGGGAGGCATCCTGACCCGTATCCGCGCTCTGTTATCCATCGTCCCCCCTTGACAAGGCCCCCGGGTCCAGACAGACCCATGGGTGGCTCGCGGGAGCAACGCACCCACCACCGACCTCCCTATGGCAGAGGAGGCCGGGGGGGAAAAAATTTTCCTTCAATAAAGGCCGACCGGCATTTCCATTACTTTTCTGAGTCTGATTTGGGGGTATGTAACAAGTCAAATATTGTGAATTCTGATTGTGTTACTTCCCGGGCACATAACGTTGCTTCGCTAGGCCTGCAGCCCCAGAGAGGGGCGTGCAGTGCACTACGAGCTCCGGTTTCTCTGATCCATACTATGCCCTCCCAGAGAGAGGTCAGGCGGAGGGATCTGGTGAGTGATATGTGTGTGCTTCGGCCGAACGCGTGTTAGCATTTCTGAGCTACAGGGCTAACACGGGGTTTCCCACTCCAGGGGCTCGCCCCCCCCCCCTCCATGAGGCAAGAGCCAGGGGGGGGCACAGCAGCCGAGTCACGTGTGGTGAGCAGTCCCGTACTTATGACGTCGGGCCTGCAGGACACGTGACCGCCCCCGGCGCTCACGGTGTGACGCAGGAGGCCCCCCGGCCCTTTCGTCCACCCCCCCTCCCTGCTAGGAACACCAGGAGAGGGCGGGGCCGTGACGTCTCGTGTTCCATCTCCCGTTCCGCCCCTCACAGATTTCTACAACATCTGGAGGGAGCAGGGCCTACTGACAGATATTTGGCTGGAGAAAACTCTGCGCAGAGGTTACGCGCTGCAATTTTTCCGAAAGCCACCACCATTCCGAGGCGTACGGGCAGTACGCTCTCAGGTACGGGGATCGACAGAGGCACTACAAGCGGAGGTCTCCTCTCTGCTGAGTCGAGGCGCAGCAGTGGAGGTAGACCCGCAGGACGCCACCAGGGGGCTGTACTCCCCTTACTTCTTAGTGCCAAAGAAATCAGGCGGGGTGCGTCCCATTCTGGATCTGCGCGTGTTAAACGAGTGCATTTCCAAACGGCAGTTTCGGATGCTGTCCACAAGGCAGCTCCTCGAGTGTGTCAGGGAAGGAGACTGGATGTGCTCCATAGACCTGACAGATGCGTACTTCCACGTGCCGATAGTACCGGAACACAGGAGGTTCTGCGCTTCGCAGTGGGAGAGAGGAATTACGAGTACTGTCGTTTTCCCCTTGGGCTACGCACTCGCGCCGTGGAGCAGGGGTAAGAATTAATCTACATAGACGTCGGGTTAATTCTGGCCTCATCCAGGGAAGTGGCCGTGAGTCATACGCACTGGGTCCTGTCCCACATACAGCGCCTGGGCTTTGTGGTTAACAGGGAGAAAATTAACAGTTACCTTTGTAACTTAAGTTCTACGAATAGGTGCACGTGATATCCCACTAGCGAAGTCTGCTAGGGGACGTAGCACCATGACGTAGAAGCAGGCTGCAACCGGCTCAGCGCATGATCTATCTCGGTCTGCAGCTAGACTCTGTGACATTCCGTGCTGCATGGTCCGTGGACAGACGGATGAACACTACCCGTCTGCCCGGGGAGGTTCTGGCGGGCCCCAGAGTCCCTGCTGGGAATGATGGCGGCGGCTCATGCTGTGGTGCGGCTAGGCCTTCTCCACATGAGGAATTTTCAGAGGTGGTTCTCACGCCTCAGGCTTCACCCCTCCCGGGACGGGGGGAGGCTGATCTGGGTTCCCCAAGTGGCAGCATCGAACATCAGGTTCTGGCTCACTCCGGGTCTTCTACGGGACGGAGTGACTCTGGCCGGCGCCGTGTCTCACATGGAGATGTTCACGGACGCGTCGCTCGAAGGATGGGGCGGGGTCCTCGGCCAGAGTTCTGTAGGAGGCTGCTGGTCGGACTCAGCCCGTCACATCAACCTGCTGGAGATGGAGGCAGTGCACAGGGTACTGCTGCACTTTGCTCCTCAGCTGCAGGGGAGACACGTGATGGTGCGCTCAGACAACACCACAGTGGTCTCCTATCTGAACAGGCAGGGGAGCACCAGGTCCCCCGCTCTCCATCGCATGGCAAAGGTGACGCTGCTGTGGGCGGCGCTTCACCTCCTGTCTCTCAGGGCGCGCCACGTCCCGGGGGTCCGGAACGTGGGGGCCGACAGGATGTCCAGGGGGGGGGGCCCACTCCAGGACGAGTGGGGCCTGGCCCCAGGGGTGGCTGCGGAGATCTGGCGGAGGTTCGGCCGTCCAGTGGTCGACCTTTTTTCGCCAGTGCAGGAAACGCACAGTGCCCGTCCTGGTTCGCCTCAAGGGCCGCGGACCAGCCGCCTTTAGACGTGGACGCTCTGGCTCATTACCCCTGGCCAGGGGGCCTGCTGTACGCGTTCCCCACCAGTGCGTCTCCTGCCGGTCCTGCTGCGGAGGATCGAACAGGAGGTCGGTGATCCTGGTGGCGCCGGACAGTCCGCATGCTCGGTGGTTCCCCTTCCTGAGGGGCATGGCGGTGATGGAGCCCTGGGCCCTCCCGGACGAGCCGGGGGCTCTAGTCCAGGGGGGGAGGAGCCCTGTTTTTACGCCCGATAATCGGCCGCAGGCTCTGGGTTGGAGGCTGAGAGGCGGAACCTCGTAGACCTGGGTCTTCCCCCTGCGGTGGTGGAGACCACTCAGGGGGCGAGGGCGCCGTCCACTGTGAGGGCCTACGCCACGAGGTGGAGGCTCTTTAGCGACTGGTGCGGTTTTCGTTCCTGGGATCCCAGGCGTTGCCCGCTGGAGGGGGTCCTGTGATTCCTACAGGAGCTCTTTGACAAGGGGAGGGCTGTTGCCACCTTGGCGGTGTTCGCGGCAGCCATTACTTCGGGTCACAACGGATTCGGGGGGTTCACAGCCCGCTCTCATCCGTTGGTTAAACGTTTTCTGCGGGTGGCACGCAGGAGGAGGCCCCCGCTCCAGAGAACGCCCCGGTTTGGGACCTCAGGGTGGTCCTTAGGGGGCTGTCGGGTCCGCCTTTTGAACCGGCGGCGGAGGCGAGTCCCGAGTGTGTCGCTTTAAGACGGCCCTCTTGTTGGCGTTGGCGTCTGCTAAGAGGGCGGGCGACTTGTGTGCGCTCTCTGTCCATGCGTCTTGCCTGTCCTTGGAGAGGGCGACGGCATGGTGGTATTGTGGCCCAATCCGGCTTTTCTCCCCAAGGTCATCACGTCGGCCTTTAGGTCGAGAGTCATCAGGATTAGGGCTTTCTATCCGCCACCGCATGCCTCCCCCGAGGAGGAGCGGCGGCACCTTCTGTGTCCTGTCAGAATGCTGAGGCATTACCTGGCCATGACGTCGTCATTCAGGTTGGGTGGCCAGCTGTTGTGTGTCTGGGCCCCAAGAACAGGGGCCCCGCTGTCGGCTCAGCGGCTGGCGCACTGGGTTGCCACGGCTGTGCGGCGGGCGTATCAGACGCAGGGTCTGGCCCTCCCGGTGGGCTTCAGGTTGCATTCCACGCGTGGCATGGCGGCCTCTACGGCCCTTCTCAAGGGGGGTGTCGGTCGAGGACGTATGCCGTGCGGCTTCTTGGGCTTCGTTCTTCTCTTTTGTCCGGTCTTATCTTTTGGATGTGTCGGACCGGTCGGTGGCCCATTCCGTGCTGAGTGCAGCGGACTGAGTTAGACCGTTAGGTCCCTCCTCTGAGGGGGCCTTCGGTTTACTTTTCCGCCCTGGTTCAGGAGCTCTTGGGAGAGGCATCCTACAGGTGCGGTACATATATGTGTGTTTTGGTCGGTCTGGTAGTCCACGTCAGGAGCCCTTGGGAGAGGCGTCCTGTGACTACGGATGACCTATATCTGTGTTATGTGGGGGTATCCTTGGTAGGAGTGGCCCTGTAACACGCATTGTTTCTTCTGCCCTGAGTCCTCTCACTTTGTGAGGGTCTTGCTCGGGCGGAGCTCCAATCACCCTTCGCTGGCCTGCTGGGAGTACATTTTCCTACGGCCTCCGCGTTGTGTCCCACTAGCGAAGTCCTAAGGGACGTAGCACCATGACGTAGAATTAATAGTTACTTAATGTAACTTAAGTTCTACGAATAGGTGCGTAGTCCCTTAGCTACGAGCCCATCAGGCCAGCCCGGCTTGGCAGAGTTCAAGAGGGGGTGCGGCCTTGTGCAGGGGCATTTATAGAGGAAGGTGGCTGGTGATTGGAGCAAATTATTTTGATCTCTCTGGCGTTTGACCTGGGGGTCACGAGTGATATCCCACTAGCGAAGTCCTAAGGGACTACGCACCTATTCGTAGAACTTAAGTTACATCAAGTAACTATTAATTCTCATTCCACAGACACACAGGCACTGGGGAAGAGACTCGTTCTCACTTCCACAGACACACACGCACTGGGGAAGAGACTCGTTCTCACTTCCACAGACACACACGCACTGGGGAAGAGACTCGTTCTCACTTCCACAGACACACACGCACTGGGAAAGAGACTCGTTCGCAATTCCACAGACACACGCGCACAGAACTGCCCCACGCTCCGCCGCTCTCCGCCTCTCCTCCGCGCCTCTCACGTGGATGGGGACCACCACACTGCGCTGGGACCATGCCGGCGATGAAGGGATTATTGGCGCCGCAGAACACCTTCCTCGACACCATCGCCACGCGCTTTGATGGCACGCGTAAGTTGGAGAGTTCAGTCAGAGCCCGCTGAACTATATTTGTTTTGTGTAGGACAAATGCGTAGCACTGATATATAAGATACACTTTTCATTTGTCAGAGAATGTAGATTGACGGTCCGCTCTTGAACAGGAAATGTTCTTGTTTGGTAGATTTCATGCAAATGCATATGAGCCACGTGTAACTGCGGTCCTGTGATAGACCTGGTTCAGTCCAATGTTTTTTGGAAGTCTGATAACATCCTGGTTATGACTTCTTTAGTCCTTTATTTCAGACCCAGTGTGGCCTGGTTTGACCTGATTAGGACCCGGTTCAAACCTGGGTGTCAGGATATTTAATTTGATTTATATTGATATTGAAGCATTTACAGCCATTAAGAAACAGCAGCTTCTTACATTGTATTTTCTGTGTGTTCCCTGTGTGCTCTTCTACTGTCCTTTATGTCGCAGCAACATCGGAACTCTCCCACTGTGGGAGATTTTTCTCTAATCTTATCTTGAGTCGGGACTCAGGAGCTGTCTTTGGTGCTGCAGTCTGCTTCAGCACCTCCAACAGCGACACGCAGCCCCTTCTTACAGATTTAATTTGAGATGTTCTATGATTTATTTTACTTTTACCTTTAGGGTATTGCTTTATTTCCAGGGTAGTTTAATTAGGGTTTGATTTTGTTAGAAAGCTGGTTTGGACCGGATTCATATCTGGTTGTGATCGAGTGCTTCCCTGTTCAGATCTATACAGTATATTAGTCCTGGTTCAGTTCTGGTTAAGTCCTTCTTTATACCCGTTTTGGATGTGGTTTTTCCAGCTTGGCCAGTCTCTGCTTCAGTCTCTGCCTCATTCTCTGCTTCAGTCTCTGCTTCAGTCTCTGCTTCAGTCTCTGCCTCAGTCTCTGCCTCAGTCTCTGCCTCAGTCTCTTCTTCAGTCTATGCCTCAGTCTCTGCTCCAGTCTTTGCCTCAGTCATTGCCTCAGTCACTACCTCAGTCTCTGCCTCAGTCACTACCTCAGTCTCTGTCTCAGTCTCTGCTTCAGTCTCTGCCTCAGTCATTGCCTCAGTCACTACCTCAGTCTCTGCCTCAGTCACTACCTCAGTCTCTGTCTCAGTCTCTGCTTCAGTCTCTGCTTCAGTCTCTGCCTGCGTCTCTGCTTCAGTCACTGCCTCAGTTTCTTTTCCAGTGTCTGCCTTTGTCTCTGCTCCAGTGTCTGCCCCAGTATCTGCCTCAGTCTCTGCTTCAGTCTTTGCCTTTTGGAGATTGTTGTGAATGTTATTGTATTTTTTATCTTATTTTTTACTAATATTGTTACTCCTGCTGCGTGTGTGATTGTATATACACTATATCAATTAAATCCAAGTGGTTGGATTTGATAAACTTATGGCAAACATTTCCACAAAACTCAGTCAATGAATTGTGAATTGTTATTTAAATGCAACAGCTTTGCGTGATTACATTCTTCATTAGGATGTTATGTTGTTAAATAGTTATTGACAATTTTATGTTGGATTTAAATAATAATATGAATTTGGATTTAAGTGCGTCACTTGCATTGAACTTTGGATTGAATTAACACTATTAGTTTTGATGAGTTATGAAATACATTTTAATATTTTTGCGTAATCAAAACTAGTGTAGTGTCAAATGTAGATACAAATTTTATTGTCATCTATAGTCTTAATTATAGGTTGGATCTTTCATCTCACGTCCTCAAGGATCTCATCCTGATCCGAGCTCTAGGATGTGAGATGAATAGGTCCAACCTCTAACTAGACAATAGACAGCTAAAGAACCTTTCTCTACTTTCACACATAAACATGTATTAACATGTATTAACTTGTATTAACAACTTTATTTTTAGGGAGGCAAAGCTCCTTTGAAAGATTGTGCATAGGCAGTTGCCTTAAAAATCAAAAACATATTTTCTGTTCCAACAAAGTGGCAAATGGATTACATCAATTGCAGTACGTAAAATCTTATACATTTGTCAATCTGCTGTTGATCTGCAGAGTTCATACAACACACAATGTTGCTACTGCTCAACATTTGCAGAACCTTTGCCGAACAAACACGTTGTCTATGCAACGTGTTTGTTCGTTGGACGCTAGCGTCTTCTGTGTGTGAGGAGGAGGAGGCGCAGAGACTCCTGTGTGTGAGCGAAGAAGGAGGAGGAGGAGCGAGACACAGGTGTGTGAGCTGCTATTGCCGATGTTTAGTCCGAATGTACACATGAAAAAGCATTAACAAACAGCGTATGCCCAGCTTTAGTGCTCACTGCGAGTGCAGTGGATTTTGGGCATAAAAAGCGTATGTTGTGGTCAGAGAGTGTGGAGGCGACAACAGATACGTTATTTGATGGGAATGAAGGACTTCAACAAAAAAGTCTGCCAGATTCCCTTATCCTTCACAATTAACTTGTGTTGCACCCTCTGCTCTGAGAGTTTGGGAGAGGTTTGTGTATAAATAAACGAAGGAGATAAATGTTATGTGTGAATTATATACACCTATATTTATATATTTTCAATGAGTAAAAAAAAAGTAGTAATTCTTACTACTGTAGTCGTTGTTAAAGGTTTTCAAATCTTTTCATATGAAATTTCTTGAATGGATTTCTATTAAATAAAATACTTGTACCCTAATCTATTGAACTGATTAAGTAAGTGGACCTCTTTCCAATTTAATTTGGGACCCCTGATCTAGAGCGTTCAAGAGAATGTTAAATTCTCAATTTTCTTCATAAAAAAAAGTTGGACTGTACAGTTTGTAGGTCAAATATATTTGTGAGAAAATCATTTTTGTTTAATGAACTCTGAATAACATTTTCACAATCTGCTGTATGCAGTTATACTGGTTTTGTATGAGAAAAAGGACAATTCACAAATGGGCACAAAGTCACCCAGCTGCATACCAAAAAATACACTGGTATGCAGCTTCTCTGCATACCAGTGTATTTTTTTTAACCAAGAATCAATTATAAACATGAAAACGCAAGTAGTTCGTTATTTCAAATATTTAGAACCTTCAAAAATGTCACATTTAAAACAAAAATCACTACAAATTACATTTACAAAACGTTGAAAAATAGTGCATTAACTATCTTTGGAACAAGTTAGATAAAACAATAAAAACTGGGTGACTTTGTGCCCATTTGTGAATTGTCCTTTTTCTCATACAAAACCAGTATAACTGCATACAGCAGATTGTGAAAATGTTATTCAGAGTTCATTAAACAAAAATGATTTTCTCACAAATATATTTGACCTACAAACTGTACAGTCCAACTTTTTTTTATGAAGAAAATTGAGAATTTAACATTCTCTTGAACGCTCTAGATCAGGGGTCCCAAATTAAATTGGAAAGAGGTCCACTTACTTAATCAGTTCAATAGATTAGGGTACAAGTATTTTATTTAATAGAAATCCATTCAAGAAATTTCATATGAAAAGATTTGAAAACCTTTAACAACAACTACAGTAGTAAGAATTACTACTTTTTTTTTACTCATTGAAAATATATAAATATAGGTGTATATAATTCACACATAACATTTATCTCCTTCATTTATTTATACACAAACCTCTCCCAAACTCTCAGAGCAGAGGGTGCAACACAAGTTAATTGTGAAGGATAAGGGAATCTGGCAGACTTTTTTGTTGAAGTCCTTCATTCCCATCAAATAACGTATCTGTTGTCGCCTCCACACTCTCTGACCACAACATACGCTTTTTATGCCCAAAATCCACTGCACTCGCAGTGAGCACTAAAGCTGGGCATACGCTGTTTGTTAATGCTTTTTCATGTGTACATTCGGACTAAACATCGGCAATAGCAGCTCACACACCTGTGTCTCGCTCCTCCTCCTCCTTCTTCGCTCACACACAGGAGTCTCTGCGCCTCCTCCTCCTCACACACAGAAGACGCTAGCGTCCAACGCTCCATACACAGCACTCATTCCCGCACTCATTCCCGTCTTTCTTTCTTCTCTAACTAACTCAGATTTAGACACTGCTAAAGTTATCTGACAGCTCTGTAAAGTTTTTTTCCGGAGGACCCCGCTGCGCACCTCTTGCCTGCCTGTTTACAAATTGCTATAATTGTAATTATGTACTTCTGAACAAAATAATTACGGAGGTCCAGAAAAAATGGTCTCGGGGTCCGGACCTGGGGACCCCTGCTCTAGATGGTCGCTTTATTACTCTCCAGGAGGACATTCAAATCCTGTGGACTTAGGTGCATCTACTGTTCTTGAGCACTTGTAATTTGTTTGAACGTTTTTTAATTATCCAGTCCCAAAAGCACTCTCTGGATGAACTCAAATGTAATATCTGACTTCTCACATCAAACGACCTCAGTCTTCTCAGGTAGAAAAGTCTGCTTTGACCTTTCTTAAAGGCAGCATTGGCCTGCACTGACCAGTCCAGTCTGTGGTCCAGATGGACTCCCAGGTATTTGTAGGACGGAACCACTTCGATGTCCTGTCCATTTACTATGATCGGTGGATGGGAAGGGCTCCTGTGAAAGTCAATGATCCTCTCCCTGGTCTTGGACGCATTAAGAATCAGACCATTTCTCTCACTCCAGTCTGAGAAGGCAGCTACCACCTCCCTGTACTCTGCTTCACCCCCCCACCCCCCCACCCTTCACACATGCCACAACAGCTGTATTGTCCGAGTATTTTTGTACATGGCATGTATAGCAGAGTTGTGTGCAAAGTTTGCCGTATAAACTGTGAAGAGAAAGGGAGCTAGAACATTACCCTGTGGTGCTCCCGTATTGCTCACAACAGTCCCAGACACGCTCTTCCCTAACCCAACATATTGTGACCTCACAGTGAGGTGTTTCTCCCTCAGTAAGAGAGGTTGTGTGGTCTTAAATGCGCTGGAGAAGTCAAAGCAGTCCCTCAGAGCATCCCTGGCCTGTTGTCCATTGCCTGAATGATCTTCTAACTATGGGCATTCTCAAGGCAAGGCAAGTTTATTTGTATAGCACAATTCATACACAAGGCAACTCAGCATAAATAATCACAGTACATCAAAAAGAAAGATAAAAATTTAAAATCCTTCAGTTGTATGCAAAGCTAAACAAAACTGTTTTTAACCTGGTTTTAAACATTGTCAGAGAGGAGGCCTGTCTCACATTTTCAGGAAGATTGTTCCTGATTTTAGCAGCATGAATCTAAAATGCATTCTCCCCATGAATACTTCTGACTCTGGGCTCTAGCAGGAGTCCAGTCCCTGTGCTCCTCAGAGTCCGAGTTGGTTCATATGGGACTAACATGTCACTGATGTATGCTGGTGCAAGGCCATGGAGAGACTTCTCTGACCCACAGGAAGCCAGTGCGGAGACCTGAGGACTGCACTTATGTTATCAGACCTACTGGTTCTAGTTAGGACTCAAACTGCAGAGTTTTGAATGTGCTGCAGATGTTTTACAGCCCATTTGGAGAGACCTGTGTGCAGGCCCTTACAGTGGAGTACTACTGGAGACAAATGCATGGATAAGAATCTCCAAGTCACTATGTTTTTTTCAATGTTTTTTAGGTGGTAAAAAGCTGCTGATGTTAATCTGTATCTGTTCTGTATTTGTGACTTAAGTGCAACAAATGTCATAGCATTAATGGTTTGAGTTACATCTCGATATGTCTCGAGCTTCGAGATTATTTATAATCGACCTATAATAAATGAAAAAGTGTTAAACATAACGTTAGCACATTATAATTGAAGTATATCAGGACATAAACGCATCTTTATTGCAACTGTCCTGTGTTTTTATCTCTGCTGGGGACTGTCCTGTGTCCTCTCTGCTGGGGACTGTCTTGTGTTTTTCTCTCTGCTGGGAACTGTCTTGTGTTCTTCTCTCTGCTGGGGACTATCCTGTGTTCCTCTCTCTGCTGGGGACAGTCCTGTGTCCTTCTCTCTGCTGGGGACTGTCCTGTGTTCTACTCTCTGCTGGAAACGGCCCTCTCTTCTCGCTCTTATGGATGCAGTCCCACACTCCCCAGCTCATTTATCACATTTAATTGGCCTGCATTGTGTTGGCGTCACCAGTGCTGGGTCAGCGTGGTTGTCATTTTTCATGTTCCATGCTCGGGATCCATAGTGAAGCACAGCGCTGTATGTAACAACGCGCACTGGAGTTAGAGGCTCTCTAAGAGGGACCTGGACAATACAATTTTTGAACATTTTAAATGATAGCTTTTCTTTTCATACAACTAAACATGCTTTCAGTATGACGTAAAAACCAAGCTTATAATGACTCCAAATCAAAATAGGATTTAATGTAGATAATAATTGTGATTAGGATACAGGTATTTGCTAATGCGGTCATTCCTTTCTTCCCTATCTATTTACTTTACACCACCATTCTATGCTTACACCTGGAATAAGCTTCCTGCCAAAAGAAAACATACAGGTCACTATAAAATTGTATATGAAATCTGTGATGGTGATAGACCCCATCTTGGAGATGGGACTCATAAAAGTTGGGTTGTATTCAATATTTTTGAGGGGAAAAAAAACCTATCCCTGTTTGTTGACAAAACACCTTTGTTGGTATGAAGACTATTTATCCAGCCCAGATCCCAGGCTTAACTCCTCTAGCCCAGTATTGTAGATTTCAACACAGTAGGGCTGGTCCCCCTTTGTCCTTTCAGGCTATGCCCACCCAGGCCCGGTGGGCTAAGGCCCAGCACCAGACGCTCGCTTACAAGCACCAATTCCAGGCCTGGCCCGGGGGTGGCCATACTCATTGCCCCCATCCTGACCGCCACGTGTTGGAGTTCTTCCTGGTGAATGAGAGGGTCGCGTCCATCCGCCTCCGGGTGGGGGACAAGTTGTTCACTGTTATGGCGGCCTATGGGCCAAACAGCAGTACAGTGCACTCAGCCTTCTTGGAGTCCTTGGAAGGGGTACTGGATGGTGCACCGACCGGGGACTTCAACGCCCACATGGGAAAGGCCAGTGACACTTTGAGAGGGGTGAGTGGGAAGAACGGTCCCCCTGATCTGAACCCAAGCGATGTTCAGTTGTCGAACTTCTATGCTAGTCACAGTTTGTTCATAATATACACCATGTTCGAGCACAAGGGTGTCCACCAATGCATGTGGCACCGGTACACCCTAGGCAGGAGGTCGATAATCAACTTTGTTGTTGTGTTATCTGGCCTTCGGCCGTGTATTTCGGACACCTTGCCGGTCCCAGCGGCAACTCCCAAACCAGGTGGTGGACACTGGTAGTAAGGGATGCCGTCAGACTGAAGAAGGAGTTCTATCGAGCCTTGATAGTTCATGGGACTCCTGAGGCAGTTGTCGACCACCGATGGGCCAAGTGTGCCACAGCCCGGGCTGTTGCAGAGGCAAAAACCAGGGTCTGGGAGGGGTTCAGATAGTCCATGGAGCATGACTATCGTCGACCTCGATGAGATTCTGGCAAACCGTCCTGCACCTCAGGAGAGGGAAGCAGTGCTTTGCTAACACTGTGTACTGTGTGGGTGGAGAGCTGCTGACCTAGACTGGGGATATTGTTGGGCGGTGGAAGGAATACCTTGAGGTTTTCCTCAATCACCCCATCACAGTTGAGGAAGTTGGGGCAGATACTCCCATCTCCCTGGCTGAGATCACCAAAGTGGTTGGCAGTCTCCTTGGTGGCAAGGCTCCTGGAGTGGATGAGATCCGTCCTGACTATCTAAAGTCTCTGTATGTTGTAAGACTTGGCTGTCTGGGCTGACATGTCTTTGCAACATTGCGTGGCGATCGGAGGTGGTACCAATGGAGTGGTGGTCCCCCTCTACAAAAAGGTGGACCAGAGGGTGTGTTCCAATTATTGTAGGATCCCAGTCCTCAGCCTTGGCGGATCTTGTTCACGAGTGAGGGAAAGATAGTGCGGGAAAGATTGGGGCAGCGTATGCAGTGATGCGGTCGTTGTAAAATCAATGCACTCTCAATTTATATTGGTCAATCTTCATTCTCAAGCAAAAGATAAGACTCCTCATCTGTTCTGAACTGGTCATCACTTAAGCAGCTGCTCATGTGTCTCATCCCGTGGAGTAACAGTCGGCTCTCCTCTCTGCAGACAGTAACTTCATCCTGGCCAACGCGCAGGTCTCCCAGGGCTTCCCCATTGTTTACTGCTCGGATGGCTTCTGCGAGCTCACCGGCTTCTCCAGGGGCGAGGTCATGCAGAAGAGCTGTGCTTGTAAGTTCCTCTACGGCCCAGAGAGCAGCCCAGCGGTAATCCTGAGGATCGATCAGGCCCTGGAGGAACGCAGCGAGTTCAAGGACCAAATCATGTTCTCCAAGAAGACTGGTGAGGAGAACCCTTTGTACACTGTTGTTTAGGACAATATGACATGTTTTCTAGATTATATAATATGATCAAAAGGTTGTTGTTATAGCAGTCTTTGGTTCAAGTGTCACTTGCAGAAAAACAGATTCTTTGCAGTTTTTGGAGGCAGATACCTGTGAATGAAGTCCAGCCACACTTATCCTCATTCATCATAAATTTGTGTAAGTTCTCAGTCATACAGGGATTAGTCAAAACATGGTTTCTCACCCATCATCTGTACTTCAGTTATGAAGGTTTTAAAATGTTTCGTTCTTAATCAAAAGAACTTTCACAAGATAAGGAGAGAGATGCGAGGAGGGAGGAATACAAGGAGAGAGAAACAAGGAAGGAGAGATGGGAGGAGGAAGAGACTTGAGGGGTTGGATGCTCCAATTTTCTGGCGTATCTCACGGAGGGAGGCGGTATGTGAGGCCATACAATACAACACAATTTATTCTTGTATAGCCCAATTCACAACAGTATCATCTCAGAGGACTTAAAAAAACCATTGAAATCACCAACACAGATCAGAAAATAAACAGTTAAGACACAAAAAAGAATATAGAACACATGTTGATTAATGTCCATACATGTTGTAGATTGTTAAAGTGTCCTGGATCATCACCACAGTCCTTTTTGTTAGACACTAACTGTCCAACAGACCCTCCTGCATCAGCAAGGAAAAACTCACAAAAACCCAGAGGAAAAAAGTGAGAAACCTCAGGGAGACCCACATATTGAGAGAGGGATCCGCTCCACACGAACAGACGGGCTATAGATCCAGGACTCGGACTGTAGAACGAGGACTGAGGCTGTTGATCCAGGACATAAGCTATAGAACTTGGTCCAGGGCCACGCAGCGGCCTCAGAACGTGGACAGGTGCGGTGCAGGACTGAAGCAGCTCCCAGTCGGGCAAGGCAGTCTGCAGGTGTAGAGGAGGCCAGGTCAGAGGCCGGGTCAGAGACCACAAGAAGGCCCCAAACCAGACCTATGTAGAGTTTGCCCGAGAGAAACAAACTTTACAGTTTTTCTCTATTGCTTAAACACACTTCACGATACTGCCCTCCCTTTTCTCAAAACTCTAAACACAAACCTCTTTTCTAAAGCTACGTACACACAACAACAGAGTCTCTTTTCAAAACCGACCCATCACACCAAAACAATTGCTCATATTCTCAAAAGTAAACTTTGACACCAAAATACCTTTCAAGGTCTGCCAAAATGTGAACACTACTGAGCATCATTAACCACATCACCAAAACAATTGAAAACACAATTTTCAGAATGTGAGACTGTTCTTTTTACAGTCTTTTTACAGTTTCAAATGTTTTGGGCATTTACTATAGATGTTTGCGTTTCATGAGAATAGTTACAGTACATAAAGTAGAAAATGCAGTTATATCACAACTTAATGCAAACATGAGTAACTCCATGGAGCATCCATGACACACAATAGATACTACAGTACAGTAACAATTGAAAACACAATGTTTAGGGCAGTGCTTCTCAAATAGTGGAGGGGGTGCGATGACAGGGGGGGGGGGGAATAGTGGGGGCGCCCCCCCTCCACATGCTCTGGTGCCACAGCGGACTCATTCCCATGTGACCGGCGCTGACAGGACAAGTGCGGATCTTTGGACAACCTGTGGACGCGATAAATACACCGCTGTGAGAAATACAGCTGAACTATATGAGCCTCTGGAAGTGTCCCCGTGTCTCCTGTAGCCCTGAAACTACAACTCACTAAATTAAAGCTGGGGTACCTAAATTTCCCTTGCATTCATAATGCATGTTGCTCCTCTCCCTCCTTGGCCTGCTCCTCACCCTCTTTGACCTGCTCCTCTCCCTCCTTGACCTGCTCCTCTCCCTCTGTGGCCTGCTCCTCACCCTCTTTGACCTGCTCCTCTCCATCCTTGGCCTGCTGTATTTGAAAAATGGTGCACTTCATCAAAAATTAATTCACTTTGTGACTTGCGTGAATTAATTTTGTTGGAGGAATTCAAAAATAATTTATCGGAGAGAGTTGTTATGTATTTGAGTGAACAGAAAGTTACCACGTTGCAAGAGGCTGCTGTATTGGCTGATGAATTTGCGCTAACTCATAGGACCACCTTTGGTAAGGAGAAAAATTGGTCCTTTGTCTCAGAGCCAATTCGTAGATCCGCCAACACGCCACCCAGAACCAAAGAGCAACGAGAGTGTTTTTACTGTCACAAACCTGGACATGTCATATCTAACTGTTTGGCTCTTAAGCGTAAACCAAATTATTCTGCCACTAAAGGCAATGGTGTCGGATTAATTAAACTAGAGACTGCACCTGTCGTAGCCGAAAACGCAGATCCGTGTTTCAAACCATTTATATTTAAAGGCCTTGTGTTTGTAAAGGGAGTCCTGCATGATCAGAAGCCTATCAGCATTTTACCAGACACTGGGGGATCTCATTCTGTAATATTAGCCAGTGCACTGCCATTTTCATCTGAGTCTTACTGTGGATATAATGCTGTGTTAAGAGGGATTGAGATGGGCTACTGCCCGCAACCCGCACATTTTGTGCACGTAAAATCTAATCTTGTTACCGGTGTTTTTCCGATTGCTGTGTGCCAGGAATTACCCATACCAGGTGTGCAAATGCTGATGGGAAATGATTTAGCAGGGGGAACGGTATTTCCTCCCCTGAAAATTGTTAATTCCCTACATTGTAGTCCCACGGAGACGTGCTCCCGTGAACGACTGCTTATGGAGCAAAAGGCCGATCCAACATTAGTGGTGAGTAGTGAACAACGTAAAGACAATGCACAGAAGTACTATTTCCTTGACGATGGTCTGCTTATGCGCAAATGATCCCCTCTCGCCTCTGTGGGTAGTAACTTAAATGCTGTGTATCAAATCGTTGTGCCTCGCTCTTATCGGAGGTTCATTTTGGCTGTGGCACATGAAAGCCAATGGTCTGGCCATTTAGGAGTCACTAAGACTTATACACAAATTTTAAAACAATTCTTTTGGCCTGGATTGAAACGTGATGTGGCTGAGTTTTGCCGCACCTGTCACGTATGTCAGTTGACAGGAAAACCAAACCAGTCCATTCCCTCCGCGCCTTTACAACCAATCCCTGCCATAGACCAACCCTTTGATCAGGTTATAATAGATTGTGTGGATTTTCGTTTTTGCTTACCATTATGTGTGCTGCGACGCGCTTTCCTGAAGCCATCCCACTGTGTAAATGTACGTCTCGCTCCATAGTGAAGGCGTTAACAAATTTCTTTTCTTTGTTTGGTCTTCCCCGGGTCATTCAGTCAGATCAATGGGCAAATTTTCAGTCAAAGTTATTTAATGAGTTAGTCCAGAGTCTTGATGTTAAGCATGTAGAATCCATGCTGCGTAAATATTGTTTGGAGACGGGAAAGACTTGGAATGAGGGGATTCCCTTTGTGTTATTTGCTACGCGTGATGCGGTACAGGAGTCTCTGGGCTTCAGTCCAGCAGACTTGGTGTTTGGTCACAGTCCACGCGGTCCATTAAAAGCTCTAGAGGAAAAGTTCCTGGCTCCTTCGTCTGCGCCCCATAATGTGCTTGATTTTGTTAGCAACTTTCATGAGCGCTTGGTGGCTGCGAATACACTTGCGAAAGCCATGCTTGCTTGGGTCCGGAAGCGTATGAAAGTCCGGTTTGATAAGAAGACTGTTAAGCGTGATTTTTCTGTGGGAAAGAAGGTGCTTGTCTTGTTTCCCCTCAGGGGAAATGCGCTGTCTGCAAAGTTTGTTGGTCCTCACGAAATAAAAGAGAAAATAAATTACACAAACTTTGTTATCCGTACTCCTGATCGCCGTCGTAAGTCCCGTGTATGTCATATTAACATGC